>JAOUZG010033162.1:1666940-1683946 GCA_026289955.1 Argiope argentata
AGTAATTAAAAAACCTCATCAAATGTAATTAATGAATGAGTAAGTAAATAAAAAACCTCATTAATGCGTAAGTAATGAATTTGTAAGTAATTAAAAAACCTCATCAAATGTAAATAATGAATGAGTAAGTAATTAAAAAACCTCATTAATGCATAAGTAATGAATGAGTAAGTAATTAAAAAACCTCATTAATGCGTGAGTAATTAAAAAACTTCATTAATGCGTAAGTATAATTATAATACTTTAGTTGAAATACGTTAAGTAGGATGCACATAAAAACATTTTTAAAGCATTATCAAACCTTGCTAAATGGGTGATTCTTCGGATGATGAGCAAAACAAAATGTGAAGGAGATTTGCTTAACGAATGAGGAGGAATTACCGTGATGGCAAATACTGGATTGCTCAGCATTAATCTGTGTCGAACGCTTGTTTGAAAAGATGCTTTATATCTACATCGAAAATTTGGCCGGATAGCGTTGTCGAGAGCTTGAGAAAACATTTGAAGAGCCTTAATCGGTAAGATTTGGTCGGATAGCGTTGTCGAACACAATTAAGAGAAGTTGAGCAAGTATTTGAAGAGCTTTAATCGTCATTATGTTTTGGGAAAGAATTTTAGGGAATTTTTTTTGAATATAACGACATCGAGAAGAATATAGGATATGAATATAGCCAAAGAACATATGTGGCTGTATTCTGACGCTAGGTAAAACATTAAAAAGCTGTCTGAGACATTTCGCCGGAAGAGAAGGGAATGATGGACTTGACAGAGTAAAAAGTCCTCTAGTGAAATAAGAAATTTTTTGAAAGAATGAGATCTTATTGCTTTATACGTTGCCAAACATCATCCTAAAATGGCAGCAATTAGCTATAGCAATTGATTTATTGATAATGCTTCATTCCGTTCTCAACAAACTTTGAAGTTTTGTCAAATACAAATGCCTTTAGACTAATTTCTTGTAAAACAAAACATATATATGATAAAAAAATAATTCACATTATTAAGAACTTGTTGTGATTTTTACGGAGTGGATCACAAAGTTCTATTTTAAACGGATTCCTATAGAAAAAAAATACTTCTTTTTAGTTTTATTTATATTAATATCCCATTGAAAAGCAGCAACAGGGTTATTTAGGGACAAACCTTATAATTTTGAACCACGGCCAGATGACGAGGGCAACACCTGAGCTTTCATCCCCATCTTCATACCACGCCCCACCAGAGGGAAGACATTTGACCCTGACATATTTAGTGTACAATAGACACCCTTACATGCTAGTTCTTCAGTAGAATCAGATAAAAAAATTATTTTACGAATGGTCTGCTTTACGAATAAGTTTTCAGGTCCGAATTGTGTTCGTTGAGAGTGATTCAGCAGACATGAAAATGAATTAAATGTATATAACACTGAAAAGAGGCCGGGATGGCCTGGTTGGTAGAGCGCCGGACTCGCACTCCTTAGGTTACGGGTTCGAAGTTCACTGGACAAAAGATTCTCGGAGTGTATTGCGGCTGGGGCTTGTTAAATCTGTTCGTGGTCGCAAAGTCCTCCATGTCGAGAGTAATACCAATGGAGGTAGTGGGTCAGAGGTGATCGTTCTCTGTTCCAGGTCTAAATTAGGTCTAACTATCATATCTTTAACGACCTATTGGGCCGGGATGGCCTGGTTGGTAGAGCGTTGGACTCGTACTCCTTAGGTTACGGGTTCGAGGCTCAACGGCCAAAAGAATCCCCGAGTGTGTGGAGATTGGCGCTCGTTAAATCTGTTCGTGGTCGCAAAGTCCTCCATATCGAGAGTAATACCACGGTACTGGGTCAGAGGCGATCGTTCTCTGTTCTAGGTCCAAATTACGATTTGAAATGAATGAATGAATTTGCATGAATGAAGTCCGCCCCCTAAAAAGAGTTTTGACGTGTGAGTAGCTAAGTCGTACTCTTGGCCCTAGATGGCGCTGCGTGTAAAACAAAGAGACGCGTTTCTTAGGCCTAAAAACTGCTTATCGTATCAGCGGGGGTTTACACATCTTATAAAGTGCCATTAGTCGCATCAAGTGCCATTAGTCGCAACATAACACTGAAACACATCTTATAAAATAAAAACACCTAGGTACTCATTCACAATAAACTTCTTTACTATAAAACTATCAGGAAATCCATCAAAACTGCAAGATATTTCGGTATTAAAAAAAAAAAACAGTCGCGATGGGCTCATAGAAAATTTTCCACGATAAAAATTACCATTTTTCTTTGGGAGAAAAAGTAACAATTCCTTCTAAGCATTGGAAGAAAAAAAATGCCACCGAGAACGGCATTCCCTCATAATCATCCGAAGTCTGAGCGTGCGCAGAATCGAACAAAAGATAGCAGGGGTCATTAATCATCGGCCAGTCTATCGGAACAAAGGCAAAAACGCGCGCAGGAAACATGGAAGGCAATACATCACCAAACAGGAAGCACCGAAGCCCTCCTCCAGATAAAGCCCCCTAATAATATTATCATCCCAACCGAAGTTCGATAAACGCTCAGATCTCCATCTGCGATTGCTATTTGCCACTTAGGAAGCTGCGGCGAACGATTTATCTTAAAATTACTTACATCCAACGATTTATCTCAAAATTACTTACATAATACTCGGACGCCAAATATTAATGTTCACAGATAATTACGTACTATCGATTAGGCAGACCATTCAGAATCCATTTTTAAATGCTTTAAAATATCATGTTTGAAATGCAAATCAGAAGATACATAAATCTGATCTAAAGGTGTTAAAGAACAGGAGCAAAATAAGAATGAGTATGATGATGGGTCCAAGACTTTATGTACCAGCTTTAAATTCTAAATAAGATTATATTAAATTTAATATGTATTAAACACCATTTTGGGACGTATATTGCAATTTCCGTCCCAATTAATAAGAATTAAATGCCATTTCGGACGGATATTGTCCATACCATACCAGCGGTAGAATTAAATTCTTGTCGTTCCATTTAACAGGCACCAGTTTCAGTTTCTCGATGTCAGATTTTACAGTTTCAGTTTCTCGATGTCAGATTTTACAAGCACCAATTCCACATTTTTCATAATCTCTCACACCAGTCTCAGTTTCTCGATGCCGGATTTTACAAGCATTAGTCACACATGTTTCACAATCCCATATATTTATCCCAGTTTCTGATTGTCAGATTTTACAAGCACCAATTCTAAATTTTTCAGAATCCTACACACCAGTCTCAGTTTCTGATTGTCAGATTTTGCAAACACCAATTCTAAATTTTTTAGAATCCAAAACAGCAGTCTCAGGTTCGTATTGTCGAATTTTACAATGTTTTACAATCCCACGCATCAATCTCCTTCTCATTATCAAATTTAACAAGCACCAATTCTAAATTTTTCATAATTCCACATATCGTCTCAATTTTTAATTGTTGAATTTTACAAGCACCAATTCTAAATACTTCACAATCCCACACATCAATCTCAGTTTCTCACTGTCAGATTTTAAGAGCACCGATTCCAAATTTATCATTAACCCATAAATCAGTGTCAGTTTCATATTATCAGATGACACATCAGTCTCGGTTTCTCGATGCTGGATTTTACAAGCATTAGTCACATACATTTCACAATCCCACAAATCAATCTCAGTTTCTCATTGTCAGATTTTACAAGTACCAATTCTAAATTTTTCAGAATCCTACACATCAGTCTCAGCTTCGCATTGCAAGCTTTTAAAAGCACAAATTCTACATTTTTCACAATCTTACACATCTGTCTCAGTTTCACTTTGTCGAATTTTACAAGCACTAGTCAAACAACGTTTTACAATCCCACACATCAGTTTCTTTCTCATTATCAGATTTTAAAAGCACCAATTCTAAATTCTTCATAATTCCACATGTGTCAATTTCTAATTGTTGAATTTTACAAGCACCAATTCTAAATATTTCACAATCCCACACATCAGTCTCAGTTTCACACTGTCATATTTTAAGTTCACCTATTCCAGATTTATCATTATTCCACAAATCAGTTTTAGTTCCTGATTGCCAGATTTTGTAAGCAAGAATTCTAAATTTTTCACTATCCCGCACATCAATCTCAGTTTCTCATTATCAGATTTTACCAGTACAAATTCTAAATTTTTTCATAATTCGACATATCGTCTCAGTTTCTAATTGTTGAATTTTACAAGCACCAATTCTAAATATTTCACAATCCCACACATCAGTCTCAGTTTCTTATTGTCAGATTTTAAGAGCACCAATTCCAAATTTATCATTATTCCACAAATCAGTTTCAGTTCTTGATTGTCAGGTTTTGTAAGCAAGAATTCTAAATAGTTCATTATGCCACACATCAATGTCAGTTTCTCATTATCAGATTTTACAAGCACCAATTCTAAATTTTTCATAATTCCACATAGTGTGTCAATTTCTAATTGTTGAATTTTGCAAGCACCAATTCTAAATATTTCACAATCCCGCACATCAGTCTCAGTTTCTCACTGTCAGATTTTAAGAGCACAAATTCCAAATTTATCACTAACCCACAAATCAGTTTCAGTTCCTGATCGTCAGATTTTGTAAGCAAGAATTCTAATTTTTTCCTTATCCCACACATCAATGTCAGTTTCTCATTATCAGATTTTACAAGCACAAATTCTAAATTTTTCGTAATTCCACACATCATCTGATTTCTAATTGCTGAATTTTACAAGCACCGATTCTAAACTTTTCACAATCCCACACATAAGTCTCAGTTTCTCACTGTCAGCTTTTAAGAGCACCAATTCTAAACTTTTCACTATCCCACATATCAGTCTCAGTTTCTCATTATCAGATTTTAAAGGAACCAGTCTCACATATTTCACCTCCTAATATACAAGTGTCAAACTTTCGATGTAACCAATTCTACCTTTTTCTATAATCCCATACATCAAATTTCTCGATACTATATTTTACAAGCACCAGTTTCACATCTTAATACAAAAGTATAAACGTTTGATGTAAGAATTGAGTACAAGGTCCCACAAACCAGTTCCCAGACAGATATACGATGAGAGGTCCACTAGAAAATCAATCTGGTACTTATAATAATAATAATAATCTATAGAAAAAACGATCTCTAGATGGGTGAATCATTTACAAAAGGCCATTACACATTGAAGCTGTAGAAACAAAATCAGAAAATCATTGGTTTTAAACTTCACCAATTGCAATAAGTAATATTCAATACTCAATTTCTTCTTATTTATTATTCTTTTTTCATAATAAAAATAGCAAAATAGACAATTAGATGAATGCATCATTTACAAAACATTGAAGATATAGAAAGAAAATCTAGACGATATGAAAATACGTCTACAACAACAAGTCGTTAGTATGAATTTCGTTGTCGTTGTTGTTACTTATGGCAATTTCCATGAACAAGCCCCCCCCCCCGCTGATACAGCAGTAGATTTAAGCCAAATGGAGTGGCTCTTGTTTTTGAAGTAGTGCCAACTAGGGCCAAGAGGGCGACTTAGCTACACACTCACCACATTTGCTTGCACAGCCCCTTATCACAGGGGGGCACAGTCACACATCTCACAGAGAGCACACAGAAGAACAGCCATGTCTGAACCGGGACTCCCAGAACACGAGGAAGACGTGCTATCTCTGTGCCAGATAGCCGGCGGTATGAGTTTCATAAATGATTAACCATCTTTGCAAAGTCATTTAAAAACACAAAAAAATGCAAATATCAAAATTTGTACCTGATAAACTTACATTCAAGTAAATATTTAAGATTAAATCGGCATCAAAATTCTTCTACTTAAGCTCTAGTTGATTTCCCTTTATCGCTTAACTAAATGTCCTATAATCTAATACGCAACAATTCATACAACGAAAATTGACTCAAAATTCTAGATTTGAGATTTCCATTTATTTGCAGCCCCAGATGATTACACAATATCTATCAGAGATGATCAAATTTCGCTCTCCAATATTAGCTCTACAGAATGAAATTTTATATCGCACCAGGCCACAATATATCTGCAGGTAGTGGGGGAAACTAATCTTGTCAAATGAGATTCTACTAGATGAAACTATTAACTTTAGATTATGTCACTCAAACCGGTGTTGCATGGGAAGAGGTGTAGTCAGATAAATATTTGTTTATAAGTCTAATCAAAATAAATATCCAGAAAATAACTAACATTAAATGAAAAGATTAACAATGAGGTTATTGAACCTCCAAGTTATCTTTTAAGAATTATGCGTAGATTGGGTGGATTTATAGTCAATAATTTTTGTTTCGAAATACGCAAACTTGATCTTTAATAAATCAGTTGCATTAAATTAGTTACCATATACAGAAAAATTTCCCTTTTCCACTGTTGCACAATCAATTCTATTGAAATGAAAATAGAAATAGCCTAATGCTGATTAATGACTTGAGTTCAGTAATGGTACCAAGTAATCTTAGGACTCGGAAGGACATGGTGTCTAAAATGGTCAGTTTTTTGTCAACTGTTTGAAATATTGTAGAGGAGGAAGAGGTCAGTATTTGACCACTTTGGGACCAATTATCTCGAAGAGAATATCAGTTTGACAGATACGGTCAGTGTAAGGATGGACATTGCTACAGTCCACAGTCGGTCACAACAAACCCTGTCGATACTGCTATGTTCAGTGGTGGCGGGATGGTCGGCTGTACACAAGAAGATAAAGCCCTATGCTGATTAAAGAATTAATGAATAATGTTATTTCTTAAGTTTCGTTGTTAAATGTAGAACGACAAAACAATTTATTCAATAACAAAATTGTTGCAGGTTGCATTGGAGGACACTGATATTTGCTCGAATAAGTTGATTATCCCATATACAACTGGAAAGACTGAAGTGCTTATATTTGAAATTTATTTAAAAATGATAAAAAAAAATAAATTCCTGATTCGCTATTTCCAACATTTATAATTGTAAGTAAGCGGCATAAGCAAACTTAATCCTTAATAAGTCAATTGCATTAAATGAGTAACCATATCCAGAAAAATTTGACTTTTCCACTGTTGCACAATTAATTCTATAGAGATGAAAATTGAAACAGCCTAATGCTGATTAATGAATAATGTTATGTGTTAAGTTTCGTTTTTAAATGTAGAATGGCGAAACTATTTATTCAATAACAAAATTTTTGCTTATATACTATATAATAAATCTATGATTGCAGGTTGCATTGGAGGGCATATTTGCTCGAATAACATGATTATCCGATATACAATTGGAAAGACAGAAGTGGCCGGTGATGGCATTAGGAATCAACCACAGTTCCCACCACTGTTGCTGTTGCAGCGGTCCGCTCTTTCAGTGTTATGGTTCGTGGTTAGCTGGAGAGTCTGCTGATGACTATACCTCCTTTTTTTAACACGTTGCTCAGCACGTGAATCATCCGTGATTCATGCATACTATCTAATTAGAAATTTTCTGCCGGGTTTTTGGCACAGAGGTTCCTTGTGCTCTTACAGTACCAGGTTCGAGTCCTGGTTCAGGCATGGTTGTTCTTCTGTGTGCTATCTGTGAGATGTGTGACAGTGCCCACCTGTAAAAAGGGGCTGCGCAAGCCAATGTGGTGAGTGTGTAGCTAGTCGTAATCTGGACCCTAGTTGACGCTACTTCATAAAAACAAAACAAGAGAAGCTACTTTCGGCTCAAAATCTGCTGCTGTATCAGCGGGAGGCTTGTCCATAGGCAAGTGTCATAAGTAACAACAACATAAATGTCACTTTTGCTCTTTTTATACGAAGATTAGGTTTTGATACGGTATCAGTAAATATCGAACTTGAAATCCCCCAAACAGAAAATATCACCACTCTTCTATGGTAAAGTCTCAATACATTAACAGCGTGTCATTCACATTTGTTCATACATAACGCGTGACGCTATACATTTAGTGTGTCATCACGTGTTCTCACTCGTTGTAGAATTTGATGCGAGTAGAGCAAGTCAATACCTCCTAGTTATTTCCCAGGAGGGAATCTTGTAATTGAGGATGGAATGCTTCCGGTGTTGTGGTTGGATTTCGCCACCCTTGGTAGGTACATTAATAGGGGGATTCCTCCCATCGATGAGGGGAAGTACTTCCTTCGGGGAGGGTTATATCGTGGCCGGTGATGGCATTAGGTCTCAAGCATAATTTCTGCTACTGTTGCTGTTGCAACGGTCCGCTCTTTCAGTGTTATGGTTCATGGTTTAGCCGCAGAGTATGTCTATGACTATACTTCCTTGTTTTAACACGTTGATCAGCACGTGAATCACCCGTGATTCATGCATACTATCTAATTAGAAGTTTTCTACTCTACTGCAATTAAAAAAAAGAGCAAATAAGTAGCGTCTTTCTAGATATTTTAATCGTTAAAAACTAGTCAAATTGAGAAGCAAGCCACATTCAAAAAAATTTTAAGAATAAATAAATCGGGAATATTTCAATCTTTCCGCTAAGAATATAAGCTAAGATATTGATGAAACAAATTAAATAAAGTTTAGATTCATATAGGAAAAGGGAGTCCTTTCTGAAAGGTGAATGTTTAAATAGTGATAAATTGACCGTTATTTAATTATTACTAAAATCAGTGTATGAAAAAGGAAGGATGCAAACTTCGTATAAGCTTTGTAAAAATGCTTTACGAAAAATAAGTCTTTGAATTTTTTAAAAAAAGGTTTTGGTTCATGCATTCCAATTAAAAAGTCGCTTCGTCTATTACCTCAAAACTCTTTCCACGCCACACGGCACTGGTTTCAGAAAGAAAACAAAAATCGCAGCACGTCCAAACAAACAGCTTTGGAATGTGAAAAATATTAATTTTACATGGCCTAGCAAAATCGATCTCTTCGGAATTTTTCAAGAAGAGGGTGGTGAGTGGGGTTTAGAAAAGGGAAGGGCGCATCAAAAGATTAAAACAAGCGCAATCGATGCACTTGATTTACGCGAAGATTCCACTTTCGAACGAAGAAGAGATTATTCTTAAAACAAAATAACTCATCCTCTGTAAGATTTCTAGGAGATCTTCGGCCGGTGAAACTAATTTTTCAATAACCAGTTTTCAACCCCCGGAATTAATGAGATATGAATAAGTAGGGAATAGACGCAATGCGAAAATTAAATTAAATAACGCGACCGCATTTCTTTCGCATTATCTCTAAATGAATCATTAATGACAGAAAGCATTTAATTGCGCTGTAAAGACAGAAAAATTTTCAATTTTTGTGAGAGATGAAATTTTGATGAGGCCCAAACATTCTGTAAGAATTAAAAAAAAAATACTTGAATGCGACCGACAGAAAAACGAGAAAAAGACGTCCTACTACGTTCGATAATTTTAAAAGTATTTGCATATCATATTAGGAAACGAAAGCGGTTGAATAAAAAGCTGCTTGCGATGTAGAAAATTTATATATGATTTATTTAATGGCATCTAAAAGTCCATTAAACATTTTAAGCTGGTCGATTTGTAAGTTTTTTTCCATGCATTTGAACCCCACGACCTATTTTAAGACAGATAATAAGATTGAAAATTAAAAGTATTGGAGAAAATGCATCATCTTAAAAAAAAAGACAAAAAAATCAAAATAGCGGATAATACGAATCTATCACTATAATGGAAGTAAAATTCTTTTAAAACTTTCACTATATATATAAATATATTACAAGATGACAGAGCTTTAAAAAGTTTATAGCTTCTTAAGATTTATTTTAAGACAGATAATCGTGTTGAAAATTAAAAGTATTGGAGGAAATGCTTTATCTTAAGAAAATAAAAAAACAGAGGATAATGCGAATCTATCATTATAATGGAAGTAAAAATCTTTTAAAACTTTCACTATATATAAGTATTACAAAATGATAAATCTTTAAAAAGTTTATAGCTTCTTAAGATTTATTTTAAGTATTCAATTTTATAAATTTTTAGGTAAACTAACCCAGATAATTCATTTAAATTTAAATATATAAATGTATTATTATTTTTTGTTGAAAGCAGAAGGTGGTTTCGAAGACACAGACATTATTTAACTTTCTAATTAGATAACTCATCCTATTTTGGTAATTTATTGTTAATTTGATTTTTTAAAATAATATATGGAGCATTTGGGATACCGAATCGTTTCATATTGATTTTTTCGTATTTAAATACTTAATTCACTGGCTTAGTTGCAGACTTGAAAATAAAAATTCAGTAATTCGATGCGTGTGTCAGACACGTCATTGTATGCGAAGTGGTTAAATATAAGCAAAAGCGACGAGCACAACACAAAACGGAATGACGAAAATTCGAAGTGTAAAAAGGGGAGGAAAATCATTATCCCTGCTCTTAAATACCAAGATTTTGATAGGGAAAATATTTTTTCTAAGTGCTTATACAATCAGATTTCGATAGGGATTTAACACATGCCTAACAGGCAAGGGAAACACTGGGATCTTTTTAAAAGAAATGTGCTTGGCTGGACAATTTTCATCTCTCACATGTAGAATGAGAATCTCTTGCCTTTTATCCGATTCAGCAATTTTACATAGATTCTGTAGAATTAATTAACTAGAACAAGTGAAATGGATCAGGAAATAAGAGAATATTTTCAGAATGATATTACTAAGGGCTAAATTAAATCGAAAATTAATTTGAATTTAAATTAAGAGTTTAAAATATCATTACATATAAATAGTAATTTAAATATACATACGATATACTAGACTCAAAAATTCGCTTTGCCAGCTTTTAGATTAACTCGTGTTAATAATTTCTTGTTCGAGATTGATGATGTTAACTTTTAAGACAAAAAAAATGAATAGTCCTTAAAATAAAATTTTTAAGGGAAGAAATCAAATCTGCTGTAGTAAAGTCTTGGAAACATGTCGCGGATACACTCTTCACTTTTATTTGTGTTTTTCACAAGTATCAATTTCCTTCATCTCCCCCCCCCCCATGATATGGGTACTATATACTTCAGATCCATAAAAAAATACTTCGTACATATATTTACGAACTTTAGCCTGAATAAAGAATTATTACGAGAAGAAATCAAAAATTTTCACTAAGTTATTTTATAAGATAAACTAACTTATAAAATTAATTAATTTATGAGCTAATCCACTAAGTTAATTTATGAGATAAATTAATTTTTGAGATAACCCACTAAGTTAATTTATGAGATAAATTAACTTATGAGATAACCCATTAAGTTAATTTATAAGATAAATTAATTTTTGAGATAATCCACTGAGTTAATTTATGAGATAAATTAATTAATGAGATTAATTTTTTTAAATATTAAAGGGGTCATAATATTCCCATTTTCCACAATCTTTTTAACTGCATTAATATTAATTTTGGATAATTAATTTTAATAATTTAATATTTTATTATAAAATAATCATTTAATATATTTTTTATTTGAAGAAGAAAATTTTAACAAAGAAAATTTTTATGAAGTAAATTTAAGTTTATAATAAACTAATTTTGTTTTAACAAATACATTTTTTATCAATAACGTATTTTTTATTAATTAATTACTTAATGCTTTCATTCATTAGTTTCCAACATTATTTTATAATTCAATTTTTTCATATTCGCTTTTTTAATTTCTTATATATTTCAAATATTTCTTTTCTACAAATTGAAAACTTTCAGTAGACAAATAGAAAAAAAAATCGTGCAATGATAAATTAATCTAAACAAACAATTGATTCTTATATAAATAAATCTAAAGTAATATGTTGCAAAGTATATAATTTCTTTTATTTTTCATCACTTTTTAAAATATTTATGAATGTATAATTTTTAAATAATAGACTTTTGGTTTTTGTGGAACTCCAGCATTATTATCATGTCAGAACATGACGTTGATTTGGTAATGAGATTTGTGGCGTCAACAAAAATCCGTAGGAGAAAAAAAAAGTTATTTTCTGCACGAACATCTCAAAAAATCAGCTTTTAAATAAAACGTTGCCATTGCGTTTACAAAAGCTTTGATTGAAAAAAAGCTAATGACAACAGCGAATAAAACCTAGAAAAATGTCATTTTGAGCACATTGTTATATGAAATGAAATAAATCGGAAAGGTGATATTTTTCAAACGATAAATCCGAGACAAAGTTTTTTTTGGATCGTTTCCAATACTAAAGGTGCTCATTCAATGAGACAATTGAAATGAATAAAAATATAATTTATCTTGCACGAGCACGTGGTGCTTGGCCATTCAAGAAATTATATTCTGGCATTATACATTGAAATATACATAGCAGATTTCATTTTGATCTTTTTTTAAATTTCTTTATAATAATAAAACTCAACAAAACAGATTTGTCTTGCTAAAGAAAAAAAATCTTTATAATTTTTTTAATGCATGAAAGCTTTTACAGATATAAAATGACACGCAGTGATTAATACTGCATGTAAATTTTAAATATCATCCCATACGAAAGAAGAAATTTATATCTGCACTATTGAATTTCTATGAATTTATTTCCTACATAAAATACTCAATTTCGTCCATCAGTGAACTCGACTCCCAAAAGTACATTTTTCATAAAATTGAATATTCTAAGAGAAATAATTATATAGCTTTCATTCCGCTAACTATAAGCGAGTAATAACAATAAATACATTCATCTAATTTGATGAATGGAACAAAATGTATCTTTCTTCATTATTCATATAATGAAATATTAGTTTTATTGAATTATTTATATTCATCAAATAACGAGGCGGGCGAGACGAATTACCCGATTCATTAAATTAGTTAATCATAAACTAATTCATTTGGAACGAATAGTAATGAATTAATTATTTGCCATTATTTTCTTGGTGTTTAGGGAATCTCCTCTAGAGAAATTGATGGGTAATATTTCTCCAACTATATTGGAAATATAATAGGATAGAATTCATTGCTTACTCAATGAATGGAAAAGAAAAAAAACCTAAATATACATTGTATTTTCCATTTATATTGTAACTTCCGTCAAAATTTGTGTATTTATAATATCGTACAATAAGTGAATATATTGCACATAATAGGAAATAAAATAATATGGAAATTGCATTATCGGGTGAATTTCTTTTTCGATTTGTAACTGTGAATATTATTCGGAAATGTTATTTTTCAATTTAATAACGCTTATGTGCTAGCATACAATCGGTATTTTTTTTTATTTGATAGGCAAATTAAAAACATCACTAAATATATTATTTAGGGTAGATTATAAGCTTACTGGTTGCTAAATTTGATACATTCTGGGGGTAATCGGTGTTTTGAAATTTTAAAGCCTTTTTCTCCATAGTTTAGAGCACAAAAAATGCAGGAAAATAGAAGATAGATGTGGAGGAATCGGCGCTGCTTACCGCTATTTAAAGGAATGCACAGAAATCTCCGAACATAGAAAACATCTACGTTCAAAATAATGACTTGAGTTCAGTACTGATGGTACCAAGTAATCGTAGGACTCTGAAGGACGTGATGTCTAAAATTGTCAGTTTTTTGCCAACTGTCTGAAAGTTTGTAGAGGAGGAGGTGGTCAGTATTTGACCACTTTGGGACCAATTATCTCGAAGAGAATATCAGTTTGACAGATTCGGTTAATATAAGGATGGACATTAGTCCACAGTCGGCCACAACAAATCTAGTCAATACTGCTACGTTCAGAGGAGGTGGGGTGGTCGGCTATACACAAGAAGAAGTGTTAGAGCACATTACTATACTTACTTATTTAACACTATTTTGAAATTGTAAAATTAAGTTTTCAATGACTTATTTTCTCTATTTTTGTATGCTCTAATTTTAATAAATTATTATTTTTTACTAGTGGAATCATACTTTTCATTGTTTTAATTACAGGACATTAAGATGATATTAAATGCATTTTTTGTGTGTATACTACTGTAATAATAAAGTTACAAAAACATAAAATAAAAGTAGGTGAATAAAGTCTGAAAATGATGCAACACTATTTCGGAGTACAGATTCGAATATTTTAAAAACATTTTTATGCAAAATTATTCTCTTAATGAGAGTTTTGAAACCATAAAATGAATGGGTAGAAAATTGGCGATTTATCGCTTTTGAGGCATGAATTTTCCGCTTGTAATGTTATTTGGCGACTTATCAACCATAAAAAATTACAATTTGGCACACCAACAATGTTCCCCATGTAACCGATTCCCGATATATCGACGCATGCGTATTCTGATTGCCACATGATTGTTTCAAACCTGCTTAAATTGGTTAATGACTTAAATTAGTTAAGACAAACAATGCTTAAAAATAATAATGTCCTCACATGATAACAAGAAATATGAAATAGCATATCTCATTTTTTAAAGCATTGATCTGGTTTGGAGCAATATAATCAAAGCATGGCTCTTCTCCCTAGAAATGTCCAAAAATTCACCCTATACCTGTTTTCAAAAATAAATACAACTGTATGAATTCAAACGGCTTTTTTTGAAATACAGTTTTTTTTTGAACATGATAACAAGAAATTTGAAATAGCATATCTCATTTTTTAAAGCATTGATATGATTTTAATTCTGGTTTTGAGCAATATAATCAAAGCATGGCTCTTCCCCTAGAAATGATGTCCAAAAATTCACCATATACCTGTTTTCAAAAATAAATGCAACTATATAAATTCAAACGGCTTTTTTTGAAATACAGTTTTTTTTTGACTAAAAGCATTTGATATTTTGTCAAATATTCCACCCAAAATATTCCCATTCAACGCTACTTGAATCGTTGCCACACACCATAAAATCATAAAAATAGACTTTTTTACAATTTTTACCTTGAATGAAAACCGCCCTAACAAAATTCATAAAGACAGCTTATTACTTAAGTTTCCTGCATGAAAAAAAAGGAGAGAAAAAGATATATGCTTTGAGAAATACCAAGAATCTATTTTAAGGAATTCAAAATGAAAAAAAGAGCGTATTTTATGCGTTTGTTATCATGCAGAAATTATGACTTCTAAGAAAATAAGCTGGAATCATTCCAAGTATCTTCATAAAGAGTTTATTTTTGCTAAAGTATCTTAACAAACGAGAGATTAGACCCTAAAAGGTGTGGGTAAAATTAGAAGCGGCTACCTTAGAACGGAATTTTAATCAAAATTTATTGGAGGTAGGGCGTCGTGGAGGAGATAAATTCTGTTACCAACGGTCCAGCGAAATTAACTCCAATAAAGTTAATCGAAAACAATCCCACTAAATCTTAGGCATTATTAAAGTTAAAAGCATAACGTAAGGGGGCTAAAAGCTTCAACGTCGATAGCTGCTCAAATCTAACCCGAGTTCAAAGCGAATTTTAATGCTGTTTAAATCACTAATTGTACACTGGAAGTGACTTTACCTTTCGAATACATTGCATATAAATAAATTAAATCAACGATGCTTGAAAATCCTTTATTAGTTTATTTTAAATGCAGATTTTTGTTAAAAAATATTAACCACTTTTAATCATTATTTATAATTAATTACAATAAATATCATGCAATAGTGGAATAATTTATTCCTGGTTTCTCTATCAAATAGTACTTCTCGAACAGAATCAAAATTTAATTTAATTAATCGATTAACAATGCGATATTTTAGAATTTTGATATATTGGAGCTACTGATACAACTGATATATTGATTGCTGATCCCCAGATAGGAAATAAGTACCGAGGAAAAATTCTATGATTCGCTTATCGACATCGACTTAGAAGCAGAAAAATGGCATGGCCTGTTGCACTGAATATCCTTGGTTGAGATTCTGTATAAAATTAAATAAAAATATTGTTAGCCCAAATAAGTCAAATCCCGGAATCAGATATTTGAATATATAAAATATCGTTCGGAAAAAATTATTTTTTAATGAAAATTTTATTTTAAAACAATCAGATGGGAAGTTCAAAATTTCATACAATATTTATTGAAACTCTTAAACTTTCGAAATATAAGCGATCAAAAAGCTAAAAAAAAGGAGTTTTTTTCATATCTAAAAATTCTCGGAAAACTCGTCATAAATATTTAAACTTTCGCTGGTTTATATTTTGTGGATGAGAAAGTTTTGAATTTATTTACAAATAATCTTTATAGGACTTGAGGTAACTTTATTTTTTTTTATCAAAATAAAACGTATGGGTTATTGTGTGTTCTTGAAGTGAAAGTGGGAAAAGAGGAATAAAAATAAAACCGATTTTTTTTCAAACGACGAGAAGTTTACAAATAATGCTTATAAAATAAAAATATATAAAGGAGTAAAATGGCAATTTTATTGATATAATAAAAGAATTGAAGAAAAAGATCGATTTGTTTTTAAATAAGATTGTGATAGAAAACATAACAGAGAAAAACAGATTATTATCATTATATACATAATAATAATAATAAGGAAAAAGAACGGACAATATTTGAAATTAAAAAAGTTATTTTTAATTAAGTTGGTGTATAAACTATCATTTTGTAAATTATCTGACTTGTCAAACTACAAAAATTAACCGATAATAATCCGAAAGTTACTTAATTTCCTTTTCATACGACAGTTTGACAAAATTTATTTCAAAAACCATTATTTTACAAGTCATAAAGTTATAGTGAAACGAAGTCATACGTTAATGTCGGTACTTATCAGTATTTTTGGACATATATCATGGGAAAAATTTGAAAGTTATTATGTAACACAATGATTTAAAAAGCAGTATCACAGAATACATTTAAAAACATTTATCTAATTCTTGATAAATCACCAAGATTATCATAAGGCTTTTCTTTGCAAAAAATTGCAACATAACAGCCCACAATAGTGATTGTTAAAAACATATTATCTCTTTTTATATTTTATATAAAGGACAATTGAAATCATTGTTGATGCAAACGCAATATCCTTTTTAATATTTTACATAAAAGACATTTCCAATCATTTATGAAATGATGCAAACGTATTGTCTTTTTTTTTATTTTATATAATAGACAATTGCAATCATTTATGGAATGAT
>JAOUZG010033162.1:1684918-1700312 GCA_026289955.1 Argiope argentata
TTTTCAAATCATATTTTATACACGAAAATGAAAGAATACACAAGAAATTGAATGTGTCCAGCAATGCAAATAACAATTTGTTCGAATGATATAGTTTTAACGATCAGTTCGGAAATAAATAATCCAAGAATTTCAAGATATGTTTTCAAGGTTTTCCGCAAATGAATTTAATAATTTTAGATCTCCAAAGGGTACGACAAAGAAACCCAATTAAAATCTCAACAATCCAAAGTCTTAAACGAGGCACTCCAAAAAAATTCCTATCCGAATTCCCACTTAATAAAGTCCTAAAACCTCATTCTGGCCAAAACAATGAAACGTCATTTCCATTTAAACCTCTCATTTATTACACGGAATAAAAAAAAGAAAAGAAAGAAAAGAGGAAAGTAAAGAAAAGAAAACCCCGCAGTTTTAACTTTCTTATCGTCCGACGCATAGAAACGCGTTCCAAGGACTTAAAGGCAGATAAGGTGTTCCTTAGAATATACTTTGGGAAGAAAAGAAAAGCTCACCTTCTTCGATTTCCGACATTCCTTCCAACGTCAAAAGATTATGATGACTTTGAAAAAAAAAACGGCGGAATTAAAAATGAAGCAAATAACAAACAGCAAACGTGCGCGGCTGGTAGTACCGAGTTCTTGGACGTGCTCCAAGTGGGCTGTTGGGAAAGTTAATTTTAGAATTCTCGTGAATGTCATAACACGTCTGGGAGAGTGTTTTATGTTATAACAGTTTATGATTGGGAAAGTGGACTCAGAAATAGCATGGAGGGGGGGGTGTCGGACACATAGAGTCGTTCACATCCGATGGAAGCTGTTTCCAAGACATAGAGGAAGCTTAGTGATTTGAGGTGAATGGAAGGTTGAATGTAGAATATTGATTTTAAAAAACATACCTTACATTATGTTTTTAAAATATTATGTAAATTACATATTGTCTATTTGAGTTGAATATTAATATATGTATTTGATTTGGATATTAATATAACATCTATAAGATTTGACTGGGCCGGGATGGCCTGGTTGGTAGAGCGTTGGACTCGTACTCCTTAGGTTACGGGTTCGAAGCTCACCGGCCAAAACAATCCCCGAGTGTAATGGCGACTGGCGCTCGTTAAATCTGTTCGTGGTCGCAAAGTCCTCCATATCGAGAGTAATATCACTGGGGGTACTGGGCCAGGGGTGATCGTTCCCCATTCCAGGTCTAAATTACTATCTGAGAAGAATGAATGATTTGCGTGAATGTAGTCCGCCCCCTAAAAAGGGCTGTGACGTGTGTGTAGCTAAGTCGTACTCTTGGCCCTAGATGGCGCTACTTATAAAAACCAGAGACGTATATTTCCGGCTTAAATTCTGCTGATGTATCAGCGGGGCTTGTCCATGGCAAGTGCTATAAATAACAACAACAACAGATTTGACTTGTATCTCATACAGAAAGTACCACTGTTACAAACAGAGCATATCACTGTACCACATACAGAAAATCTATAATATGTCGTTGTCAATAAAAACTGCAGAACAGTTCCGTTGGAATGGAAAAAAGGATTTTATTTCGCAATTTTTATTCAATTTCCTACAACATTACCAGGGCCCGTGGCGACCTAGTGGTACTCTTGAACCGTACTGTTTCAGGTTGGAGTCCAGATTCCATTTAAGAACAATCGTGTAAAACAATATGTTGAACGCCAAATCCGTCAGGTTCGAACGTCTTCCCGTAGTGTGGGGTGGAGAGGGGGGGGGTACCAGCTCAGTCCTGGTCAAATTAACGTGTTTCAAAATTAAAGGGTCTGTCCAAAAATACAACTAGTGTTGCTTTACAAGGGGAGTTAATATTACTAAACTAAACCAACAGCATTACCAGAGGCGTATTGTTGTTGTGGGCATGATTGTTCTTCTGTGTTCCATCTGTGAGGTGTGTGAATGTGCACCCCCCTGTAAAAAAGGGCTTTGCAAGCGAGTGTGCTGAGTGTGTGCCATCTTCATGTGAGCAAAAATTCAAACTTCTTCCCTCGGTATCTCAGGTGTTCATATCCGCAGAAGCTACTGCACCCCTCTTCCTGTTCTAAAGCAAGCACGTTATCATCATCAACGGATATATATTCACAAAAGAAATACAAAACTAATGATATAAGATAAATAATTTAAGTGTTAAAAATTAGATAAAATAGAAAACTAAATAGGCCATCTTAATAAGTAATGGTAAGGAGAGGCCTCATCAAGCATGTTTTTGCAGTCTTCATCCTGTACAACAAAATTATTGTGAAACAACCAACGGCATGATGGCTCAGGGTGGAAGAAGGGGAAGAAGACTTTGGTTCATAGAAATAAAACATTACTACATTTATTCCAGTTTTTATACATGAATTATGATGAGAAATAGACATACACTATCATACTTCGGACATCACCAGCAATTGCGGGATTCCCAAAGTACATTACAGTATAAATCCCAATTATCCAGATCAATGGTATTATAGAGAATGCAATTTGTCCTAGGACCGAACTTACAACGTTTGGGTTTGTAGCCGAGTAACTTAATCACAACACAAAAGTAATTACTTGTATATTGCCAATGTTATTTGATTTATGAAGATTCCACCACATACTCTCCCATCAATGAGTAAGTGATGAGACGAATGATATATTTGCGCCATCTGTATGGTGAGCGTGTGTGAGTTGCTGTTGGTGATGTTGGCTGTCGTATTTAATGCGAAGGACGACTTTTGCTACAGGTAGAGGGCGCCACAACAGCTGTACGAAAATTGCTTATTTAAGGCCGTAGGCGAAAATTATAGAGAATTCGATTTGTCCAAGGACCGAACTTACAACGTTTCGGTATGTAGCCGAGTAACATAACTACAATACAAAAGTAATTACTTGTGTTCTGCAGATGTTATCTGGCTGATGAAGCTTCCATCATAGTATGATCCCAGATCAGAATATTGGAATAATCTAATTGGTAACAGTCGAAGAATGATATTCCTAAGAGAGAAATGACTTTTTTATAGCGTATTATTTTAATGACAATGTTGCCTTATATTTTGTTTCCATGCGAGATGTATTAAAATATATTGCTCTAGTTCAACAATCCAAATCAACCACATCTATTTCTAACTACTATGATAAAAGTTTTTTCTTATTTCCCTCAAATCGATTCGGATAATTGGCGATTAAGATAATTGCAGTTCTACTACTGCATTTTTATTTTTGGCTATCACCACACACAGAGGTGAAGCTTCGGAATATTGATCAGGAAATCAAATTCAGGAGCAAAGACCTTTCAGTAAAAAATGTCTATGTTGTGATTTTTTAACATCATAATTTATTTAAGTTCATACATTATATATAAATTGCACGATTAAGAATTACTACGCATAAGATGCAACGTTTCACATAAGAGATACTGCATTTGGTAGTCTTTTAAGTAGTAGATGAAGATGTATTTTAAATGTAGATGTTTTTAACAGTGGTATTCTTTTCAATATTAAAAAAAAGTTTATTAAATTCTATTATTATTTTTAATTAAAAATCAATCGAAAGTTTAAAGCTTTCTCCCAATAATTTCAGAGCATACACACAATGAGAAAAAGCCAATTTTCAAATAATTTCAATTAATAATTAATAAAAATTCTTAAAGTTTTTTTCCAATAACTTTAGATAAAACAAATAATTTTTATACTATATTTCGAAATTAAAAAAAATAAGTAGCAATTAAATTTAAATATTATTACTCAATTAAATATATTATCAATTTTAATAGTATTTTTGGAATTAATTTCAAGCCTAAATTTTAATGATGCTTTTTTTGTAAGAATGAAATTTAAACCCATATCTTAGTTTTATAAAATCTATAAATAGCCTCTTTATGCCAATGCTCAAGTCACAATGAAAACAAAAATCGTTTATTTTCGTCATTTATTTCCAACTAAAATTTTCATTTTCATATCTGTTTATATGATAATGTTTTAAATTGGCATTCTTTCTTTAAATTAGGTCATATAAAAACAGTTGCACTTCATTCAATATTTAATACCATCGAGCCAAAGACAAGATAGACGAGTCAAGACTTAATCCTTTATCGACTGAATTATGTTGCCATCAATTTACCAACTTCACTTTTGCACCAGTAGTTAAGTTCCCTTACAGAATAATCCCAGAGAACCCAAAAGAAAATTTTTAATTAATAGAAATTTATTAATTAATTTAATTATTAATTAAATATTTTTCATTCCTACTTTTAGTTTATATTAACGTTTTGGTATTTGGGTTAAATTCTTCATGTTATTTTTAGAATACCGTTAGCAAAAACAGACATATTACGAAAATATAATCCAAAGATATTCTGTTGTTACTTATGGCACTTTCCTATGGACAAGCCCCCCGCTGATACAGCAGCAGATTTAAGCCGAAAGGAGCGCCTCTTGTTGTTGTTTTTGAAGTATCTCCAACTAGGGTCAAGAGTACGACTTAGCTACACACTCACCACATTTGCTTGCACAGCCCCTTTTTACAGGGGGACACAGTCACACATCTCACAGATAGCACACAGAAGAACAACCATGCACAAACCGGGGACTCCAACGGGACTCCCAGAACACGAGGAAGACACGTTACCTCTGTGCCAGAAAACCAGCATAATCCAGGTATAAATGGTCTTATAAGTACCGTCAGTAGATAAAGGGTTAAAACATTATCATGGTACATCAATTCAGACTATAGATTCTTTAAATTAATGCTTCCATATATATTATCTATTTATCTTTCATTTTAGTTACATCTTAAAAATTCAGAGATTTACAGTTTGAATACGCTAATCGATACCTACATTTTCTGGCCAGATATTAAAGGAATACAGCAAACTATTAAAAATAATTGGTTTTTTTACATTATATTGCGACATAAATTCGCTACAAAGCTTAAGTACTGTATTTTGAAAATATGTTGCCAATAAAAAATGTCTTAATTGGCAACATAATTTTCTTTTTAAATTTTAATTTAGTTGGAGAATAGATGCTCATGAAAGGAAGTGTTTTTATAAAAACTTAATATTTTTTGGTAATACACTTAAATGTTGACTCATGATTTATTTGTCTAATGCCAACCTTTTAAATTTGATACCCACTTGTCTAATGCCAACCTTTTAAATTTGATACTCTCTGCGAATAACAAAGATGGCAAAGTGATATACAGCAGCAGACGATCCCCGATTTAAATTCTAATGCAAATTTTAAGAATCGCATGAATTCGTAAATTTGCCTACAAGTAGATTCGTAACCAATTTTTGGCTAAAAATACACTCTGAGAATAATGGTACCTCAAGAGATTTCTGGCTTTTAGTTAAGGGGTATCCATCCTGTTTTTTTTCTTTGTTCTGAGCTTTTAGTAAATTGCAGTCCTCTTCACTTAACTGTTTTATGTCTCGCTTTACAAGCGGAATTCCAAGGCGAATGGGAATTCTGGGAAATACTTCTTGAGCTAAATTACAAGGGACGAAAACACTTCCAAAGGGAATGCACTAAGTTCAGTGGAATAACTCTTCTTACCCGGGCCGCCTTTAAACAAGATGTGCATTCTTTAAGACCTTCAGCAAATGATTATACAAGACTATGTTTTATGCTACATAATTTTTTTTATTTATCCATTTTTTGCATATGAATTTTAAAATATTGTATAATCTCCTTTTAATACCTGCAACATCACCTAGTTTGTCATAAAAAATTAAATGAACACAGAATGTATGTATATCATAACACATGTTATTTTTCAGCCTTAAATAGTATCAAACCATTTTTCAAAGAAGAAAATCTATGTAAACGGGTTTTCTCATTATTACATCCCATTTTCTTGTAAATTCTGTAAATAGTTTTGTTTTTATTTTTTCTTACTGTATATATCTTATTAATTAAAATAAATTTCCCGTAACATGCCCACCAAACCGTGAAGTGACCAGAATGGTCGCAGATACGGGGGCATGAGACGGCGTTCTGTTCTGTATAAGTAAAGTTGTATACGTAAAGATAACGATTATAGTAAATTAAATTAAATTTATAGGGATAGTCAGTATTTTTCCATGCAGACGATTTTATGAATTACTGTTCAATTTATTTGTTTGTATAACTATGAATAAGAATTTTTTTTGTTTAAAATACATTTTAGCGAAATATATATTAACTGACATATCGTATGTAAATTAAGACATACATCTTGAAAATTTTTTTCAAGACTTTTTAATGGTCAGTTTGTTGGATTTGGAGTTCTTATATTTTATATGTAATAATTTCTTGAGTATTATATATATATATACTAAAAAGGGTTATATGAGATTTTAGTCAGATTTTGACTTTAAATTCTATAAATATTTTAACGCTTTTTCCTTAAGTGCATATTATTGAATGAAAACAATTTTTATCCTATTTTGAAATTTAAATAAAATAATTTTCAAGTGATATTAGGTTATTTCCATATAATCTAACAAATTATTTAACTTATTCAAATTTCATACAAAACTTAACTTATTACAAAAATGTTTTTCATCTTTTTAGTTTTTATATTTATTCTCGTGACATTCGAGGAAATTAAATTATTTTCTATGTGTATGTTATCCCTACTATATAATTTTGAGTACAATTTAAAAATAAAATAAACATAGATGTATCAAACACTTTATTACTTAACGATATTTCGAACAAAAAGTTATTTTTAAGTAACAGAGGGGTGTAATTGGGTATGGGAAAGTAATTTGGAATTAAATTCTATTCTTAATTTCACATTAGAACATTAAGGCGTATCATGCTACGATAAAAGATTTGATATTTATTCTCAAAACAGACAAAGCTATAATAAGATAGTAAGAGTATTAGTAAAATTTATATATTTTTAGTGTATATTAATTCACGAAAAATATGTATATTTAAGCACCTTGAGACAAAGAAGACATTTCTTTACATGGTTAAAAGCATAATCATTCTGTATGATTTGCATTTATTTTTGTAATTTTTATCTTAAACTAGGATAAATCATTGAAAAACTAATTGGAAGTTGCAAAAACAGGATTTTAAAATACTTCTACAATGCTGATATAATAGTTTAATTCAGCGTGAGTAGTGTTCCCGATATTTTTGGCATACTCTCCAATACAAATCTTATTCTCCTTTCACCGCATTAAGTTAGGGTCCATGGGGAAGATCGTGAATGCCTTATTTGACAGTGTGAACTGTAGCTACGAAATATAAAATTTTGACATGAATCTCGCTTTCATGTCACTGAATCTATCGTGCGAATATGCATCTTGGAAGTCTTTTTTCTGACCGACAGAAACTAAAATTTCACGAAATTAAGTTGAGATTATAAGACCACAGATCGAATTTCAATGATTTAAACCATTGTGTTTATGAGTTAATGCATTTTCATGCATGCATAAGTAGAGACCAATAAACGACCAGCCATTTGGCAGATTAGATTCGAAATTTAAAAAGGATCGAAATTCTGGATGCTAAATATTTACATAAAATTTCAAATATATAATTCTGCACGTTTTGTAGTTATTGAGCTCACTTTTATTCAAACATTCAGATCGATAGACTTCATTTGAATGGATTTTCATCAAAATCTGTTGTAAAGATCTTATACCAAATTTATATTTTTCGAATTAAGGGGGGGAGATGAAACGTGGAGATTTATTAAAAGTTGAGCTGAACTTTTTTTTGACGATTACAAAACTTTTTTTACATTTCACAGAAAAAAAAGTAGAAACTATGCTTTTAATTATTAAAATTAATTTATAAAATCTGATAACAAAATTGAAATCTAAAATTTTTCGAATTCAATTAATTTTTTAATAAAGAATTTTAACATGGAAGGACACTTGCATCTTTCTCAATATAGTGCAAAAAAGAGAAAAAGGGGGGAAAAAAGGATTCCTTCAATTTTGCTTTCACAAATATTTGGCGACTAATTATAAGTTATTAAAATTAATTTATAAAATCTGATAAAATTATTAAAATTTACTATTTCTCAAATTCAGCAAAAAAAATTTATAATTAATTTCAATATGGGAAAATGCTTTTTCATCTTTTTCAATACAGAGCAAGAAGAAAAAAGGTATTCCTTCAATTTTATTTTTGCAAATATTTGGCGACTAATTAATTACAAGTTATTAAAATTAATTTATAAAATCTGGTAATAAATATTAAAAACTTTTACTTTTCAAAATTAAGTAGAAAATTTTTGTAACGAATTTTAATATGGTAGAATATTTTTTTCAATATGGTGCAAAGAAGAAAAATAAAGAGATCCCTTCAATTTTCTTTTTACAAATATTTGGCGACTAATTTATTACAAGTTATTAAAATTAATTTATAAAATCTGATAATAAATATTAAAATTTATTACTTTTCAAAATTCAGTATAAAAATTTTATAACAATTTTAATATGGCAGGATACTTTTTCAAAATGGTGCAAAGCAGAAGAAAAAGTGATTCCTTCCCTTTAGCTTTTACAAATATTTGGCGACTAATTACGAGTGCGAATGATTTTGGCGTTGAAGCAATTCACGGTGATAATCCATTCCTTATTAATTACATCCCAAACAGGCAGAACTCTTAGATATACCGAACACAGTAAACTTTACCTTAATTTACCTATCAAAATATTAAAAAGAGATCTTCGCCCACATCGATCCGAGCTTGATAAACGAATTTTGTTGGTCCAAAGCAAAAATCTAAATGACCATCTTCTCTTGAGCAAAAATGTTAAGTCTTTTAATTTCATGCGTCGCTCCCCAAGATAATTGCAAAAATACTTTCCAGGATGAAGATATTTTAATCCCGGGCATCACATTTTCCAGCCCGTTTTAGCTCTAAAACACAATTACTCCGTCATGCATGGAACACGGAAGGTACAAGTTTCCTTCGACACACACAACGACGTCTTCAAAAATTTGCATACAATCAATGTATTAAGTTTCTTGATCAGTGCACAAAAAAGCATGAAGCCAGGGAAAGAGGCACAGAGCGAAGGTTATGATGGGAAATGTCTTTGTGATTATGATCAGATCCTTTGTACAAATAAGGTTCGATTTTTAGAGGGAAGGTCCTCTTTTGCATTCTTTATGAACAGGTATTCCTTTTGCTAACCAATTTCAGATAATTTATGTCTTTGAGGAATTATGTTGAAAATTTTTGATTTTCAATGACTAATATTAACCCCTTAACCGGTTTATTTTCCTTACTATCTAATAAGAAGACATCTTCTATTTTGGGAATATTATCTTATTTTGATTCAAATGGAAATCCATGGAATACTTGGCTTATCTACGTATTCGAAGTCCTTTTACTATTGAATCATAATTGTTATGAATGAGTTATTTTTTTTTTACAACTATCAAACTTCGATAAATCGATGAACGTACGGCGTACTGACAAACCGGTTAAAGGGTTAATGACTTGAATGACTTTGAAAAATAAGTAAAATAAAACCCCATTTTTAAAAATCAATCCTACTTGGGTTAACAAAGAATTTTTTTATTTTAGTTAAATTTAATTAAATAATTACTATTAATATAAATATGACAGAATCACAATATTAAGCAAATCTCCTGGCAAAATAGAATGTAAATTTCCTGGCAAATTTCATTCTCGCTTCTATCTATGGTGTTCGAACTCGCAGCCCAAGGGATGCGAATCCAATGCCATGCTAACCAGACAATCCCGGTCTGACAATTAAAATAACTATAAATAATTGATCAAAAAATTACACTGGCGTTGAATTGTCAACGCCAATTGATGATTCAAAGCCATTTGTGACAACGAAAAATGCGTACTTTTCTACACCAGTTGGGGTAAAGTAATAAAGATTAGAAATTTCTAATTTTCTATATTCTGTATTATTTTAATTCGAAAATACTTCAAAATGAATCGGGAAAAATCGAATAACTACCAACGTTTGATTTTAAATGTTTCAAGCATTATGAAAATAAACAGAATCGTTTAAAATAATCGATTAAAAACATGTTAAGCATGTTTAATAAAAGTGGAATATAAAATCGAACTTTATATTTAAAGGGCAAACAAATTTCATGTTTTAGATTATTTATTCGTTTTATGAAACGATGAAATTAGTTTCAATCTCATCAAAACAAATGAACATAAAATTAAAGTGTGAAAAGATCATTTTTTTTTCATTTTGTTGTAGATTAAAAAAAACAAACTTTGCTCTCATATATTAAGATGGAAGAAAAGAGCCTGTTGGCAAGGGCTATCTGTCATCGGAGATAAAATGAGTTATTCAAGCAGGTACTTTTTCAATTCTTATATCGTAAGATCCATCACTGTATTTTGAAATAATATAAGAACTCGCACATAGCATGGAATACAAGATAATTGGCAGAAAAATGCAACAAAATGTTTCGATGTATTTGAAGTAACTGCTCAAAGAATTTGCCGCTTATAGCTATACACGTTTCCCGTGCTGTTATTCAAGAAGTTGGGTATTGTAAAATTGTATTCCATTCAATACGTTTCGGAATTCTTTTTTTTATCATGTCAGAACATGATGTTATTTTGGGAATGAGGTTTGTGACGTCAACGAAAATTAGTAGGCGAAAAAAAACCGTAGGCGGAAAATTGAAAGTTTTTTTTATCTGCACGAGCATCTCAAAAAAAATCAGCTTTTAATAACGTGATGCCATCCCATTTCCAAAAGCTCTGATTTAAAAAAAAACAAGTTAATGATTGCAGCAAATAAAAACTAGAAAAAATGTCATTTTGAGCACGTGATTATATGAAATGAAATAAATAGGAAATGCGATATTTTTTGAAACAACCAATGCGAGACAAAGCTTTTTGGATCGTTTGCGATACTAAAGTGACTCATTCAATGAAACGACTAAAATGAATAAAAATAGTTTAACTTTTCACGAGTACGTGGTGCTTGGCCGTTCAAGAAATTTTATTCTGAAAGGATACATTGAAATGTGCATATTAGATTTCATTTTAATCTTTTTTTAAACTTAATTCAGCGATGAAAAACACGATATCAGACAAAACTCGAATTAACAAAATAAGACGCATTTTTTCTAATAGTGCAAGGGAGAATCTGATTTAGCTAGGTAACCAGTTTTATTCATGTTTTGACTTATTTGTATCCATACGAAATTATAATCCAGATTACCGTTAATAAGGATACTAGTTTGCTAGAAATGTTTATAATATTCATTGATTTTCAGATTTAAATTTGATGTATCACAACAAATTTTTTTAACTCGACTACAGAATCAGGAAATTTCTCTGGAAATGTTTCTGGATGAAAAATTGTTCTTTTTGCAATTATAAGGGTCACAATAGTTTGCTTAGTGGAAATAATAACGGTACTGTGCTAAACAATATCCAAATTAAGCATTTTTTTCTTCAATGATAAGCTCTTCCTTCAAACACAAATTTTACTGAAGGTTTTATGAAATAATTTCGGATGTATGCAAATAATATTGTCTAAACAATCAGTCAAAACACGAATAAATGGATTCTACCCAGCGCTGTGAGTTAGAATGCGTTTTCCCTAGAAAATACGAGTTTTTAATTATTTCGGAAGCGGAGACTGATTGTAACACACGCACGCACGCACGCGTACACACTGACAAAATAGAATACGATGCTACGTCTTTATGTATGCAAAAACTATTTCGAATATATTTATATATTTTAAATGAATTATTAGGATAAAGTAACAAATTTTAATGATATCTTTTCAAAGTACGCAATGTCTAACGATAAAAATTTACATTAAAAACAAAGAGATCTGATTTTTTTCATCTCTGGTTCTTGATAACAATTTAATATATCTCTTATAATTCTGAATGTCTTCATGATTATCAGATAAAGAATATGGAAAATAAATTTTAATTGACATGAAAGCCATGGCACTTAACGAGTCACAGTAACGTGACTTTTACGACCCGCTAGATTGCTAAAGCATGCGGTCCCAGTTTAAACAGCCAGCTATAATAATTAAACGGCAGTAGTGAAACTCTCCAGAGCTCTGCAAGCGAACATTAAAAGCAGGATACTTATTTCGACATCGGGTAATTAAATAATGCAAACTGAATAATCATTGCTTAAGTTCTTGTGGAGAAGCAGTAATTTAAATTGATTTTTTTTTCCTTTTCCTGGAAATTGTTATAAATAAGATTTGTTCATTCAATGTTAATTAGATTGAGATCTGTTTATAATTTGTTCATTCCTCAATACCAATTTGCCATTTTTTCCTACATTCTTTCATTATTTAGAATATACCGATTCAATAACGGAACAATTTAATTTTTAAACCATAGAATAACATCATGATGTAGTTCACCGGCGTTCAAGCACAGAGGTAGCGCGTGTTCCTCATGATCTGAACTTTCTGGGTTCGAGTCCTGGTCAGGGCATGGTTGATCTTCTGTGTACTATCTGTGAGATGTGCGAATGTGCCCGGCCCCCGTAAAAAGAGGTTGTGTAAACGAGTGTCAGTGTGTGTGTCATCCTCATATGAGCTAGAAGTCAGATTTCTGTCCTCGGGTGCTCAGGGGTCCTTACCCTCAGAAGCTACTGCACCCCTCTTTCCGCTGTAAAACGGACATGACATCATCATCATCGAGATATAGTTCTAATTTAAATTACTAACTGGTGTAGCATTCCTTAACCTAATCCATTATTGAATAGTTTGATTTTTAATTACTCATATAAACATTCAATAATTAAAAAATAGTTAAATACTTAATGTAGCTCCGTGTGTGTGGTAGCTGGCGCACTTTAAACAGGTCGTACTCTCAAAGTCTTCTAAGTGGAGAGTAATATCACTGGGGATACTGGTTGAGAGGTGATCGTTCTTTGTTCCAGATCTAAGTTACCATCTATGAATGTATGAATGAAATGCGTGAATGAAGTTCGCCCCGTAAAAAGGGTTTGTGACGTATGTGAGCTAGAAATCAGACTTCTGCCCTCTTATGCTCAGGGGTCCATACCCTCAAAAGCTACCCCCCCCTCGAAGGCACCTCGTTATTGGGGATGAGATTCTTCCGGTATGGTGGTTGGATCTCGCCAACCCGGTGGGTGCACTAATAGGTGGGGGTCAGGCTCCTCCCATCGATGACAGGTCGTACTTCCTTTGAGGAGGGTTGTTAAGTTCTAACAACAGTTCCAGCCAGTTACTGTTGCGGCGGTCCATTCAGCGCTTATGGTTAATCCGTATGCCTTCGAGGCGGCACCGAGAGTCTGTTCTATGAATTACAATAAAAAGCAGCTGCGTCCCTCCTTCCGTTGCAAAGCGGAACACGAGAAAAATAACAAAAATAACACATTTGAGTACATTAAGATATATTTTGAAAATTATTTATTAGTATCCAGATTCTGTTGTTTTTTAATATTCACTTTCAGTTTTAAATTATCGCAATTTTGTAAAGCGCAACATATTTATTCTTTAATGATATTATAAGCGCATTCTTACAAACTGGTATTTCTCAAAATGCTGTAAATATTAGATTATAATTCTAACATCAATCTGCATTACGTTCATTGGATTTTACCACGTATACAATAGCTACCTGTAATAGTGAACTTTTCGTCGAATTTACTGGTTAAAATCGATCGAATTCCAAAATCTTGTTTGCCAGCTAGAACAATTGAAAATGAAAGTTTTAAAAAAAATTATCATTTTAGAGAAAGAGAGAAATTTGTGATAGTTTCAAATCGGTTTAAACTAGTTAATAACTTAAATTAATTAATACAAAAATCACTTAAAATAATAATGTTCTCGCATGATAACTTGAAATTTGCGATCGTAAATTTAATTTTTTATCGTGTCAGAACATGATATTGTTTTGGGAATGAGGTGATCTGGTGACAACAAAAATCCGTAAAAAATAAACCTTTTAATCCGTAGGCGAAAAATTGAAATTCTGTTATCTGCGCGAACATTTTTAGAAATCAGATTTTAAAAACGCGTTGCCATCGCATTTACAAAAGCTCTAATTTAAAAATAATTAATTAATTACTACAGCAAATAAAGTTTAGAAAAATGTCTTTTTGAACACGCGTTTATATGAAATGAAATAAATAGGAAATGCGATACTTTTTAAAACAATCAATGCGAGACAAAGTTTTCCTGGATCGTTTGCAATACTAAAGTGACTCATTCGACGAAACGATTAAGATGAATAAAAATATAATTTAAATCGCACGAGTACGCGGTGCTTGGTCGTTCAAGAAATGATGTTCTGACATGATACATTGGAATAGGCATAGAAGATTCCATTTTAATCTTTTTATTTTATTCTGAAATCCTTGTCGGAAATTCATCATTGAATCACACCACTAGGATCCGATTTCAAATATTTAAAATGACACAAACATTATTGTTTATCATATTGCAATTTGACATATTCATGAGCCATCAATCAATAAATCAAACCGATGCCCCCATTAATTCATTAAACCTACGTCTAACACAGCATCTTCATTAACAGCCAAAAATAAGTCAAAACTACGGTATCAACACAGCCAAAAGAAATGCAACAGCAACAACATGGGCAAAGAAAGAAACGAAAGCCCCGAGAGCAGATCTCTCTCGCTCGCCTGCGTATCAAGACAATGATCTCTTGGGTAACCCATCCATTTACGCTATACCCCGTTCTCCCCTGACCTGGGGCATGAAGTGCAGGATTGTTTGTTTGCCAGGGCACAAATCCTCCCAAAAGGAGAATATTTCTGTCACGTTACATTGAAATATGTATAGCAGATTTCGTTTTAATCTTTTTCAATTGTAATGATAAAAGGAGCTGTGGGAGCCAAAAATGGTAACCCAACTCGCCGCCCAGCAGGCAACTTTCTCGGCAACCCAGAAAGTGAAAGCGGTTGCCACGCTGCTCGTCTTAATATCAATCTTCACGCTTGAAATATTCCACGTAATAACCAACCACGTGTAAGACGAGCCGCAACTCGCAGATGGCGGCTCGTTGGTGTTCCACGGGGATGTTCCGCGGACCCAATATTTCTCTTATTGACCGCTTCACCAACTTCGGCAGCTGCCAGCCCCACTTTATTGGGATTTTAGGATAACTTTTACAATGGCGAGATGTTGTAAAAACATCCGCTTAATTGTCTTTGAGATTGATTGATGGCTCCGCCCTGACACGCTGTCATTTCAACAAGGACAGATGTTTTTTCCGCCTAGGTGGCAGGGTGCCGGAGGTTTTTCACTCCATATTTAGGAGGGGTTTTGTTTCGTTTTTTCTGTCCACCGATGGAAATGGCAAGGCGACAGGTTTTATTATTCAAGAGATTCGCTCGTTAGGTGAGGTTGGAAGATGTATATGGGGAATTCGATTATAAGAAACATGGGTGGTAAAAGATGTTTCTTTCTC
>JAOUZG010033162.1:1713054-1729214 GCA_026289955.1 Argiope argentata
CACAAGAATTTACAAAATTAGCCACCAGTTGCAAGCATAGACAGTAGACGCTTCTTTCAAGCAGCAGAAAACTAAACTATGTAATCGGTGGCTTATCTTTGTACTTAACACACAAACTTACAAACTTACGCACGGTTGCAAGCATAGACAGTAGACGCTTCTTTCAAACAGCAGCAAACTAAACTATGCAATCGGTGGCTTATCGTTGTACTTAACACACAAACTTACAAACTTAGGCACCAGTTGCAAGCATAGAGAATAGGCACTTCTTTCAAACAGCAGCAAACTAAACTATGCAATCGGTGACTTATCTTTGTACTTAACACAAGAACTTACAAATTAAGCCACCAATTGCAAGCATAGACAGTAGACGCTTCTTTCAAGCAGCAGCAAACTAAACTATGCAATCGGTGACTTATCTTTGTACTTAACACAAGAATTTACAAAATTAGCCACCAGTTGCAAGCATAGACAGTAGACGCTTCTTTCAAACAGCAGCAAACTAAACTATGCAATCGGTGACTTATCTTTGTACTTAACACAAGAACTTACAAATTTTACCATCAGTTGCAAACATAGACAGTAGAGCTTCTTTCAAACAGCAGCAAACTAAACTATGTAATCGCTGGCTAATCTTTGAACTTAACACACAAATTTAGCCACCAGTATCAAGTATAGACAGTAGGTACTTCTTTCAAACAGCAGCAAACTAAATTATACAATTGGGGACTTTTTGTATTTAACACAGAAACTTACATATTTAGCCACCAGTTGCAAGCATAGATGAAAGTGGTCAAAGGTACAAAACTCTCCATTTCTAAACGGACGAAGATTATAATCTCATAATTAGGTTTCTAGAGCTTTTGTTATTATAAACTAAATTGAAAGCTGAATGAAAGCCATAAGAATTAATTAAAAAAAAATAAAACGCAATTCTTACGAGCGTAACTCTTATTTATATTTCATTTAAAACTTGGAAATAAAAACATATCAACAGCTGCAGCTCATTTTCACATTCAGTAATAATGAAAGCAAGGGGTCAGAGCGAGTGGGTAAGGTCAAAAGTAATGTTGACAAATCCACCTAACTAATCACCCGAGGATCTGGCAATCCGAAATGTTCATTCTATCTCGGCACGGTATTCGTTCCGTTTTATTAATTACTTAATCCACCTGTTCTGTTGGCGTGCAATGGCGGAGGGTGTCTGTTCGAAAGGAAGATAAATACTCCTACCTTATTTCGAACTCTTGGCTGCATTCCAAGATGCACACTTTGCCGGCCCTATTTTCCGTCCCCATCAATCTTAATCTTTTCATTCCGATCTCAAAATTGTAACAGATCTAGATATTTTGTTGAAATTTTAGAGCTTCGTTTCTTTTCAAACTAGGTAGCTGATTTGTTTTCTATATTTGAAAATATTGGAGTTATCTCTATTTAATATTCTATACTAATAAAAAACATTTATAAGCATTTGTATACTACAGGTCAGACAATTTTATCTAACATTATCTAATTTGACATAAATGTACTATAAAAAGTCAGAATGTACACCTCGGATCATTTTTTTTGAAATTTTAATTATTTTGATTAATTAAAGATTAAACGAAATATAAATATTTTTGAGCGACAACTTCCGAAAGTATTACAACTCAAAAATAATGTCAACACTATCTTAAAGTACATAAATTATAGTTTCGATTATACAATTTTTGGCTGTATTTTTTTCTTTCTATTTTTAAAATATATTTCCTACCAGAAGTGACATTCAATAGTTTTTACTCTTGTAATATCTTATCCTGAGATTTTTTTTCATTGTTGGAGCTAAGATATAAATATTTGGCCTACTTTACCAAATTGAGAAGATCGACATATTTACAAGTCAATACAAATCTTTATTTTGATGCGGCCAACTATGTATTTTTTACTGAATAAAAATGTAATTTTATTTACTTTATTATGGCTTTTTGCGAAATTAACTATACAATCATTTGTATTTTTTGCGACGTGTATATTTTTTCATCACTTGATTTCAAAAATTGGGATTTGAGTGACTTTAAAAATAAATTCTGCAGTAAACGGGTTAAAATTAAGCTTAATTCAATTTTTTAATTGAAAATAACTCTTTATACATTTACACTAATATAATAAATATTAATAACCGAAACAGAATATTAGTTATCGTTGACTTGTAAAAATCCTTTAATTGAATCAGTATTCAAATCTTAAGCAGACGACAAAAGGCGAAAAAGATTTTTGTATATTATAATATTTAATATAACAATATTTTTTATTCTTAAATATTATATATAATAGAATTTTAATCCCGAGTAATGCTAAGTAGATCAACTAGTATCTAATTAATACGAATGCATTCTGCTTTTGTCATCAGGTTTAATGTATTTCAACTTTCCTTATATAATACTTATTTACAATTTTATTAAGGCCGATAATTATAAGGGAAAAACTATAAAAAACACTGAATAGATTTTATATCTTCTATTTATTAATGAAAATATGTACAAGTAACTGCGAATTAATAAAGAAGCTTCAATATAATATTTCAAACCCAAATTACAATCCCTTTTCCATTTTGCGATATAATGTATGTAAGGAAATATAAGAACATATTTTCGTAATGTAAAAAAATAATTAAACTTTAGATTCACAATAACATTTAGAACAATGGCAGCATGAAAACATAATCGAAACCTTTCTCACAGAAAATAATCCATTTTATTTTACTTCGAAGAGCAAAATGATTTATATCCTCTTTTATACCACATTCATTAGGTACAAAAACAATAAATAAAATCCTAAATTAATGATACAGCAATAAATAAGTGCATTTTAAGCTTATAGAAACTCATATTTCCCACATCAATCTTTGCATTAGTATTGTGATTTTTGATTGGCAATCAGCGCCACAAAACTTCAACCGCCACAAAAGAATTCATTATCCAATGCGTTGATTATGGCGCACCAAATTGCTTTTTGACAAAGAACAAAAATCTGAATCTCTTTGAACTAGAAGCACTTTTTTTGTTCCTCTTGAACAATGAGGTCACGATTTATTTCATTATAAATCCACCCATCTCCTAAGCTGGAATAATTGAACATTTATCAAAACAGCAAATAAGTGGTGGTGTAATAAATACGAGACACTGGGATGGAAACAACAACCATTTCCAAAGATTTTTCTCTTGAAAAATCATTTTGAAAGCATCCCGCCCTTCGGTTTTTGAATAGTCTTTAAACGTTATTTACCTGGAGTCAGCAAACCAGCAATGGATGAGGTATCTACTTAGCCTTTTCCCATTGTTTTGAAGGAGATAAGCACCGTTTTCTCATGACACTACCCCCTCGTAAGTTCATATCCATTGTCCGACAGCAGCACCATTGTTTCCATCTGCTATAATGTGAATCTTTTAAAGTAGAATGATTTTCAGTCTGAAAGTTTCAAGTACTTGAAACTGAATTCAAGAAATTTCGATGGCTCGTCGTAAACGATGGGTTAATTGATGGCGGAGATGCAAGAATTCGTGTTGATGGGAGTTCTTTTGTGATATTATCTCAAGAAGTCGTGATTCGCATTTAATACGAACAATTTATCAAAATCTTCATTTTTAACTTATGGAATTTTCTCCTAAGCTATGTGATTATTGTTTATTATTAAAGGGCTAGCAATTACTGCTTAAATGAATTTAAAGCGGGATATTTTTATACGAGAAATTCCTGAAATTTAAAGAGGGATTTTTATATTTATGGAAAATTCATGAAATTAAAAGCAGAATGTTTTTAGTTGATAGAAATTAAATTAAATGTGGGATATTTTTACTTGAAGGTAATCTATTTAATTTAAAGCCTTATATTTTTATTTGAGAGAAATTCGTGATATTTAAAGCTTTTATTTGAAGGGAATTCATGAAATTTAAAGAGGGAGGTTTTTATTTGAGAAGAATGCATGAAATTTAAAAAGGGATGTCTTCATTTGTGGAAAATTCATGAAATTAAAAGCGGGGTGTCTTTATTTGACGGAAATCTATGAAATTTAAAGCAAAATGTTATTATTCGAGGGAAATAAAAGAAATTAAAAGAGATTATTTGAGGGAAATACATGAAATTAAAAACGGAATGTTTTTATTTGAAGGAAATTCATGAAATTTAAAACGGGATATTTTTATTTGATGGAAATTCATGACATTAAAAGTGGAATGTTTTTATTTCAGGGAAATTTATAAAATTAAAAGCGTTATATTTTTATTTGAAGGAAATTCATGACATTTAAAGCGAGATGGTTTTATTTGAAAGGGATTCGTAAAATTTAAAAAGGTATGTTTTAGTTGAGAGGAATGTAGTAAATTTAAAGGGGGATGTCTTCTTTTGTGGACAGTTCATGAAAAGAAAAGCGGAATGTTTTCATTTGAGGAAAATTCATGAAATTTAAAGCGAGATATTTTTATTTGAGGAAAATTTGTGAAATTAAAAGTGGAGTATTTTTATTTGAGGGAAATTCATGAAATTAAAAACGGGATGTTTTTATTTGAAGGAAGTTCAAGAAATTTTAAGCGGAATATTTTTATTTGAGGGAAATTTATGAAATTAAAAGCGGAAAGTTTTATTTGAGAGAAATTCATGAAATTTAAAGCGGGATATTTTTATTTGAGGGAAATTTATGAAATTAAAAGTGATATATTTTTATTTGAGGGAAATTCATGACATTTAAAGCAGGATATTTTTATTTGAGGGAAATTCATGAAATTTGAAGCAGAATGTTTTTATTTGAGGGAAATTCATGAAATTTGAGGCGGAATGTTTTTATTCGAGGAAAATGTATGAAATAAAAAGCTTGATAATATATGATAACTTAGGAAATAAAATTATTTATAAATTTGCTATGCCTCTGCTAATACATTTATGGCTAATTAGCAATTATTGCCTGATTAAAATCAAACTTAAAGTTTTGTCTTTCAAAAAAGCTTTTGAAATTTAAAATTTAATAAAATCTAGCAAATCAAGAAATTAAATCTTTTCTTAATTTAGAATACATTTAGAGTTAGAGTACTTTGATAAATCTTTTATCAATGCAATTAATATTAACTCCATATAAGTGAATGCATTAAAAATCATTGGAACATTAACTTTAATGAAATCTGAAACTAACTAATGAAATCTGAAAATAAAATGACAGATTTTCTATATGACATATAAAAGTAATGAAAGAAATAACTACTGAATTTTGAGTTATTTTTAAAAAGTAATATACGTGTTATATTTAATACTTGCGACACTGTAGCTAACATTTTAATATTTTGGAAATAAAAGAAAAAAAATTATTTAACACGTAATATTTTTGAATACTTTAAAATATAAGTAGTTTTATTTTGAAACTAGAATTGTTTCATTAAGGCCTAACTAATGGTTATTTACCTTTAAATTCGATTATTTAAACATCCGCCAATTTATAATAAAAGATTCAACGATCTAAGCTAAAATATTGATTATCAACAGAGTACGATTCATTATATTATAATGTAAAATAATATTATATAATAAGGATCAGATAATAAAGGCCCAACAATTTTAGAATCTTTTTAGGGTGTTAAATATTAATAAAGGGTAAAAATAGCAAATCAACATTCAATTATGTAAAATAAATACTCATAGTGTTCATCTTAAGTGTGAGTACAAAAAGTTTATGATCAATGATAATTTCGGTTGATATTATCTAGAAAATCGAGAATGGCCAAATCACAGGTAAATGATGTAATGGTATTCTTGCGCGACAAAAATATTGTAAACGAGATTCATAAATGTTTACAGTTTTCGTTTTCAATATATACGTATTTAAGAAATGCATAGAATATAATGAAATGGGTTAAAAATAATTTTTGATCAGAGATATAGTATTTAGATTTAAATATTTCTGGATTATTATGGGGATTACATTTTAATCTCAATGGATGCATTGCTCAGTAAACTAATATCTCAATTTTAATTTAAATGACATGAATAATATTAATGTCAAGATTTCAGAAAGAATCTAGGCTTGCTAGCTAAGACATTTCAATTCTATTTTTAAAAATCATCCCCTTACAAGGAGATACAAAAACCTTAAAAATTCTATTACCATCAACGCAGTCACTTAATATACCAAAAGAACACCACAGTGTTGAGCTCTCCAACTTGTGACACAAAACTACAGAGAAGGAACACCCTCAAGGTATTTAGCTTTAAATATTTTTGAATTATAATTGGTATTACATATTAATCCTGATAAATGCCTTATTCCGTAAACTGTTAGTTCCTTTCATCCCAATTTTTTAATATAAATGTCAAGATTTCAGAAAGAATCTAAGCTTGCAAGCTAAAACATTTCAATTCTATATTTAAAGATCTCACCCCTAACAAGAAGATCCAAAAAACCTTAAAAATTCTATCACCAGCACCACACGCTCCGTCACTTAATATACCGAAAGGACACCACTGTGTTGAGTTCACCTACCTGTGACACAAAACCCCAGAGAAGGAGCACCCCCAAAGATATTTAGGTTTAAATATTTCTTAATCATAAATGGGATTCCATATTAATCCTGATGGATGCCTTATTCTGTAAACTGTTATTTCTTGTTATTTCAATTTTAATTTAAATGAAATGATTAATATCAATGTGAAGATTTCAAAAAGAATCTAAGCTTGCAAGTTAAGACATTTCAATTCTATATTTGAAAATTCCACCCCTCACAAGAAGATCCAAAAACCTTAAAAATTCTATCCCCAGCAACACACGCCTCGCCATTTAATATACCGAAAGGACACCACTGTGTTGAGCTTTCGGATTTGTGACACAAAACCCCAGAATATGAGCATCCCCAAGGTATTTAGCTTTAAATATTTTTTAATTATATTTGAGATTACATATTAATCTTAATGGATGCATTGTTCCGTAAACTGTTTAGTTCCTTTTATCACAATTTCTTTATATAAATGTCCAGATTTCAGGAAGAACCTAAGCTTTCAAGCTAAAACCTTTCAATTCTATATTTAAAAATCAAACCCCTTACAAGAAGATAGAAAAACCTAAAAATTCTATTACCATCAACACACCGTCACTTAATATACCGAAAGGACACCACTATGTTGAGCTCTCTTACCTGTGACACAAAGGCTCAGAGTAGGAGCACCCTAAGATATTTAGATTTAAATATTTCTGAGTTATAATCCGGATTACATAATACTCATAAAGGATGCATTGCTCCATAAACTGTTATTTTTTGTTATCTCAATTTTAATTTAAATGACATGAATAATACAAATATCAAGATTTCAGAAAGAATCTAAGCTTGCAAGCTAACCAAGAAGATCCAAAAACCTTAAAAATTCTATTACCAGCACCGCACGCTTCGTCACTTAATATACCGAAAGGACACCACTGAGCTGAGTTCTACCTGTGACACAAAACACCGCTATCTCTCAGCCAAATTGAATAGAGCAAGAACCCCGGCAAAAAAGAGAAGTGAAAGTCATCAATAGCGAATGCGAACTCTATACAGTGTATCTAATACCCCGTCCCCCTTTTGTTCACTGTTTGATTTTCGTCACATTCCCCCGCTGCAAAGTCAACGTGCCACATTACGCCCCTCTTCCGAGGCAGGCTGATGACTGTGTTCCCACATCACATTCCCCGTTCCACCGCTCCCATAATGACCCGCAAGTGCCGTGACTCGATTGGCTAATGGTCTCGCCTCATACTTTTCAAGACTAAATTGTTCCAAGACGACAAAGGTATTTCGCCCAGGTGGGTCGCCATTTATTTGCGATCGTCCAATTTAATGACTCCGGTTTCTTTGGCCCGAGAATTAACTCATCTCGTGGCCATCTACATGCTTTATTCATAGGAGAAGTTCAGCAATGGATGGTTGGTTCCTGGGAAATAACTGTTATTATGGACGCCATTCAATTATTTTGAAGATCTATGCTTGCCTTGGATCCATCTGTTCACACTTTGGGAGTAATCTGGTGGTAGATATTAATCGTTTTATTAAACCTTTCCAGTAGCTTGGGAGTGATGTTTGTTTGATCTCTTCTTTACTTGGAAATGAGGACTTCGTATTCATCATCTTGTCACGATTCTTATCCACTCTTTATTCTTAATGCAGTAGCACCTTTTCCTTTCAATACGTCATACTCGACTTCCGTTATGATTTTTAATTTTGATCCTTTAATAACTTCTGATAAATTTGGTCTAGTTTGAATTGTAGACTTTGTATTTATCTTTTTGTCACGTTTCTTGTCCATTCTATATTTCCAATGCTGTAGCACCTTTTGATTTCAATCTTGATACTAGATTTCCTTCAGGATTTTTAATTTTCTTCCTGTGATAACTTTTGATAAATTGGGTCTGTTTTGAAACAGACTTGGTATTCATCATCTTGTCACGATTCTTATTCATTCTCTGTTCTTAATGTAGTAGCACCTTTTCCTTTCAATACATCATACTCGACTTCCGTTCTGGTTTTTAATTTTCTTCCTGTAATAATTTTTTTAAAAATTCAGTCTATTTTGAAATAAAGATTTCGTATTCATCATCTTGTCACGATTCTTTTCCATTCTCTGTTCTTAATCCAGTAACACCTTTTCTTTCCAATACATCATACTCGATTTCCTTTATAATTTTTTTAATTTTCATTCTTTAATAACTTCTGATAAATTTGATCTAGTTTGAATTGTAGACTTTGTACTTATCATCTTGCCACGATTCTTGTCTATTCTTTATTTCCAATGCAGTAGCACCTTTTCCTTTTAATACATGATACTCGATTTCTTTCATGGTTTTTAATTTTCTATCCGTTATAACTTTTGATAAATTCAGTCTACTTCGAAATGAAGACTTAGTATTCATCATCTTGTCAAGATTCTTATCCACATTTCATTCTTAATGAAGTAGCATTTTTTCCTTTCAATGTCTGATATTCGACTTCCGTTCTGATTTTTAATTTTCTAACCGATTTTTGATAAATTAGGTTTAGTTTGAAAAGAAAGACTACATACTTATCAACTTGATTTGATATTTAAACGACCTGTTAAAGTCTATAACTATTATTTGTAATCATTATTCGTATTAACTATTATTTGTAATATATTAGTACTTCTCTCCATCTAAATCAGACACAACACTATTATGATTTTTAATTGCCCTGCACATTTTTTTTGCTGAATTTGTCCTTATTTGAAAAAACCACATCGGATTTCGGAAAAAACAACATCGTGTTGAAATCTTCGGTAATACTCGTTGAATAGATTAATATCTGTTTATTTACGTGATACGTTTTATTGGAAATAAAAAACCAGATCTTCATTTCTTATTACATGCCAATAAAAGTGCACGGCACTTTTTTCAGATCTTAAAACACATTCAGAAATTGCTACAAACTGAAATCTTTCTAAAACAATTTTTTATCAGTTTAAGGAATCTATCCCATTCTCTTTATCTTAAATCTGATGATAATCAATTTTCCAGACGCCTATTGTAATGAATTCAGCTTAGCGTGAAATGGTAATAAATCATCCAAAAGTGAAATTAATCGTTCGTGTTTTCGAAAAATCTAGCTTTAAAATGGAGGAAAGTTTTGTTCTTTTGTGTCAACTCCTGCACGTGAGTTTCTTTATTTTGTAAATAATTGAAAAATAAGCTCAAATCGTATTCAAAAATACGGAGAAATTTTATTTAAAGAATTTACGTTACTTGAAGAAATAAATTACGATACATGTATAATTCGAAAAATTGTTTTTTGGATAAATATATTTAAATATTTAAAAAATTAGATAAAAAATAATTTTTTACAAATGTAATTACTTTGTTTTTTCCAATCTAAGAAAGATAACTTTTGTATAACCATTTTTTTAAAAAAATATCGTTCATTCTTATGTTTCTCCTAATATATCTAATGTTTACACTTAGCAAATATATATTTTTTACTTATCGTTTGGACATGTTTTCTATTTCGTTAATGTTCCCGTTTTTATCTTTTTCATTTCAATATGAAAAGATGATTCAACTCTTCAAATGTTTCTTCAAATTTTGAAGATTTCATATAAAAGATGAAGCTGTTTTTATTAACAATAAACATATCCTTACTGGTAAAATGATCAATTATGAACTTTGCATCGAAAATGCTCATATCATCTTATCGCTTTTCTAAGAATTATATACAGATAATATTCTATTTTTTATTTGTATTTTGTTTATTTTGTGCAATAGTTTTTGCACATTTGACTTATGACTTTTCCTAAGAATTATACATAGATAATATTTTATTTTTATTTTGTTTGTTTTGTGTAATCGCTTTTGCACATTTGATTTTATGACTTTTTCTAAGAATTATATACAGATAATATTCTTTTTTATTTGTATTTTGTTTATTTTCTGTAATAGCTTTTGCACATTTGACTTCATGGCTTTTTCTAAGAATTAATGACAGTTAATATTCTATTATTTATTTGTATTTTGTGCAATTGCTTTTTCACATTCGAATTCATGACTTTTTCTAAGAATTAATTACAGTTAATATTCTATTTTTCATTTGTATATTGTTTATTTTGTGCAATAGCTTTTGCACATTTGACATCATGACTTTTTCTAAGAATTAATGACAGTTAATATTCAATTTTTTATTTGTATTTTGCTTATTTTGAGTAATACTTGCCTTATACCGTTATATACCACAACCAGTAATTTGGTCACGTGAACAATTTATACTTTTATAAGTTTATCTGATCAGAAATTATGAACTAACGCGGTTTGAACATATTGTCTTTAGTTAGTTGCACATTGATTTAGCTAGCATAAATTCCTAGAGTGTGTACAAGCAAACAATGGATGAAAATATTTCGAGACAAAATTTCAGTTAGCAGTAAAATTTGTTGATTTTCAAGAGTCCATTGAACAACCAAAAGAAAGAACAAATAAAAAACGATTGATGTAAATATATTACAAATTCTTATGAACCTAAGACATTTCAAGTAAGATATTGTAACGAAAATAAAATCACCAAAATTTGTTCTAAATGTGAAAAATATGTTTGCGAAAAATGTACTACGGAAACACCCTGTATAAGTAAAAAATGCAATAAGCAATTAATTAAAAATTCTTATAATTGTAAGTTTGTAATGCATAGAAATTGACAATATACAATTTTGCTTAATTATAATGAAGTTAATGTGTTTATTTCCTTTCTAAAATTCATATTTCGTACTTTCAATCAGGAAACAAAGTCCGGTCATTTGATCGGTTATTGTAGAAATAGGTATGTTTTAAGAGTAGGTATATTTAATGTTAAAATCAATCCACAAATGACGCAATAGTGGAACCAGTGAAACAACTTCAATTTCAGGTTATCTGAAAAGCTTTAGAATTTTTGTGACGATCGTGAAATGTCAAGAATCTAGAACTAACTTCAAAAGCAAAAAAGTATCCCTATATAGGTCATTCAACCGGCTTTGTGATACATGCCATAAATAAAGAAACTCTGATACACGAAAATAACCAGTATTTTAAGCGTGTAAAAAGATATAAAACTTCTGTCTGGGAAAAAGATGGGAATAGTGTCAGGGTCTGTAATAAAGATAAGGGAAATTAGAGCAACAAGTCTTAATGACCAATTCATCTGACACAAAGGAAGAAAATCATTTGTAATTTATTACGAAGTAGTAAACTTAAGCGTAATAAACCACTTGGGAACTAGATATAGATTTATTTTCTTACAATGGATAAACCTAATATATAATTTAAAAAAAATTTCTTGCAGTTTATTATTATAGATTTTAATAAGTTTTGTGTATTACGTAGTTATAATGGAATTGATTCTATAAATTTAGTTCATAATATTTCCAGCTTATGAAAAATGGTATTTTAGAGTTTCATTAGTAACATAAATTTGGTTATTTCTGAGAAATTTTGGATAACATAAGTGCTTATACAGAAACAATTAATTTATTTTTTGCTATAACGCTATTTAAAAATAATATTAAAAGTTCGAAATATATATTTTTTGTTAAATAAAAAAAATCCAAGGCAATTCTTTTAAGCATTTAAAAAATGGAATTTTTTTTTTAAATATCAAATGGGTTTAAAAATAAATAAATACTACCTAGTGATCGTAAAACAATTACAAATATAACAATAATTGAAATTAAAAAAAAATTCAATTAAAATCAGCAATCCTGAACTGGTTAAACATGTCTCAAACATGAATTCTTTACTTTAAAATATTTATAATAAACTTAATAAAAACAGTTTTTAAAATGCTTCAATGTTTGTATAGTAAAATGTACTTTTTAAAATTATAATTATTTTCACTTTTTGGTCATTTATTTGTGTTTCCTCAATATAAAGATCATGATGTTAGTTTACAAATTTATTTTTCTGATTCGATAATTCACTTCTAACATAGAATAAAAATTGAATTTAATTAATTAATGATAACTAATACATAATTTAATATTTCCAGAATTTATCGTTATGAATACACAAGAGAATAACATTTCAAATGCCAAGTGCATCATTAAATGAATATTAATATCATTACAAATCTCTATCTTTGCAAGCATACAAACATTAAACTATTCAAATATAAAAGTAATTAAAAACGAAGCAAAACGTTTGATTTGCTTAAAAATTATAAAGTGTAAAAATTTCTAATAACATACATAAGATTAATAAGATATCTAAAATTATAATAACAGTATTAGTTTAAATATTCTTAAGGGCGATGTTATTTAAAAATTATTTTAAATTAAATAAATTTTATTTAATCAGCCCTTTTATCAACTTTAATCTTTATTAAAAATTAGTTCTTCGGAAAAGAGAGCTTAATTAGCGAACTATCTATTATATCATTATTTAACCTCTTATTAAGCACCTTTAAGTGTCTTTTAAAGTAAACTATCAATAAAGAGAGCTAATCCTTTCCACTAGAATTAATTAGTTATTTATAATTAAAGAACTTTAAATCTTTTGTAGGTCTCTGGGTGCCTAAAAAATCGCTTGGCGTTATTTTTTTCCAAACACAGCAATGACTTTGAAACCATAGAAAAATATTTATTATTTATAAAGAAGTGATATCAAAAAGAGGGATTGTTTAAATAAGAAAAAAAAGATTAAAAACAAAGCATGAAAAGTTTTTTGAAACAGCGATATCAATGTTTATATATATTGATGCAAAAGAAATTACAACTTTGTAATTTTACTTTCAGTTGAGCAAAAGATAATTAAAATTATTTATTTGCTTACTGATTTCGCAAACGATTTAAGATTTTAAGCGGACAAAAATTGCAATCAAGACTAGCGTGTTTACCGAAATAAATTATTAAAATAATGAATTTATTTCAACTGTTTCAAATGCATTAAAAACTTTCGACATCATCAAAGTATAAATATTTAATAGAAATAAAAATTTCCGTAGTGAATTAATGAAAGCTCTAGACCAATTTTTACGTAAAGTTTTAAAATAGCAGACTAACCAATGACACATTCTATATACTGAATGACTTATTGGTGAATGCTGATTTGCTTTGATTGTGAATATAAATCATATTGCCCTTTGATAATAATAAATACTACTATCATTCATATTCCATTTGCTTTTAATGTGAATATAACCAAAAATACCATTTTGGCTCGTATGGGCTAGGCCAAATTTTGATACATTGCAAAAATATTATTTGCTACATATTAAAAATGCCAAAACATTTTAAGATATAATTTATGCCTAATTTTTCCATTTATATACTTCGATGAATAATTTACTAAAAATATCAAGAATAGTTGAAATTCAATTTTAAATCTTTGAACAGTATATATTCGAATGTTTCGCATCTTTAGCCTTGAAACAAACATGACTAAGCGGGGAAGGGGAGGGGCTGAGGGTTGCATCGAATGTTCATTCTCTATGTCCAACAGGCTTGATCATTTTAAAAGAAAGCATAATATTCATCGTAAATTGATTGTGGTACAAGGGCCATATATGGTCATCACTGCACCAAGGAAATGGAATAATTATAAGAACATATGATTAAAAAATGTACATGTAAACAATTCAATATAATTACATAAAGTATGATGTTAAGTTATGAAGCTTTTGAAATTTCAATTCACGAAAAATAAAATGATTCCAAACACAGGAGAATCATGAGAACTGTGATATAATATTTTAAAAAATATACTAAACATAAATAAATCTGTATGCAAATGTAGAGCTGAATAGCTTTTAAAAAATGATTAATATTCGAATTTTATTTTTCACTCGCCATGTCTGATCAAGTTAAAGACAATTAACGAAAAAAACCCCCCGAATATGATGAGCATTAAAAGCATAGCATTTGACTAAAATGTGATATACTGTTGACTTCAAGTAGGATAAGTTGTTACTTTTACACCAAAAATTAGACGCCTGTGAGCGTAGCTAATATGTCCGTACAGAGATGAGTCAGTAAGCATATTCTGCCAAACATAACTACGCTTGCTTAAATCAAAGCACATCATGATTACATACGAATCAGTTATAAATAATGCAATATAAAAGTTTTGAATGGAATTTCAAAGCTATAAACTTCCATCTTGGAGCCAGATAATTGAAATGAGTAATACTTTCCCTTCACCTACGTAAAACAGTGCAAAAAATATACAAGCAAATGCATACGACATAAAAATTGAATACAAAAATCCAAATGAGATACCATAGGAGGATTTGTTTTTAAAGATTGAGAACAAGAACAGCTTATTCTGCAAACATGCTAAAATCAAGGCACATCATGATTACATAATAATCAGTTATAAATAATGAAATATAAAAGTTTTGAATGGAATTTTAAAGCTGTAAACTTCCATAATTTCGCAAGATAATTGAAATGAGTAATACTTTTCCTTCACATGCGTAAAAGAGTGCATAAAAATATACAAATGAAAGCATACGACATAAAAATTGAATACAAAAATACAAATGAGATGCCATTGGAGAATTTATTTTTAAAGATTGAGAACAAAAACAGCACATTCTGCCAAACATAATTGCCCATGCTGAAATCAAGGCACATCCTGATTACACACGAATCAGTTATAAATGATGAAATATAAAAGTTTCGAATGGAATTTCAAAGCTGTAAACTTCCATCATGGCGCCAGATAATTGAAATGAGTCATACTTTTCCTTCAACCCTACCCTTACAAATAATCAGTGCCAACCAGAACAAAGAAGAATTAAAAACCCACAGAAACAAAACCAGAACTATAACACTTAATAATCCCACACACAATTATCCGCTTCAATTATTTTAGAACGAGTGTACATGTCCAGCGCAGGTGGAATCGTGTGGAACAGTACTGAAGACGAGTGCGGGGCTGAATCACCACCTGTCTGCCGCCGCACCTAGCAGACGATTCATGCAAATGAGGAACAGGTGCTAACCCTGAATCGTGCTTAAATGCGTAATTTGAGAGCCTATTATGCGAATGGGGTAATGTCATATTCGTCAGGAGCAGTTATTTATGACGGAGTTCAGAGATTTATCGGTCTCTGTTGCGCCGAGGAGATTTATAGTCAGTGGACAATGACGCCAGACGGCGACGCTGGAGAATTTTTACCTGCGTCTTACGCAATGATGTTCGGAGGTACAAGTGAGTGACTCATGGAATGATATGAATAAATTACAATAGTTAATCCTATCTATCATAATTAGTAGAGAGAGATAAAATTAGCTTGACAAAAAGTTCTCATTCTTTCACATACACACAAAAAGGAGATTCATCTAAAGATTTGAATTTAAAAAAACTGAGCCTTTAAAGACTAATTTTTTAAAAAAAGATTAAAATGTTTTTTTATCACGAGGGAACATGATGTTGTTCTAGTTAGAAGGTTTTGATCCCTCCGAAATTTACGAGCAAAAAATAAAGATTTTGGGCCACCGGGAATGATCGGTTGAAGAATTTTTTCACCTGCTTTTACCAGAATTGTATTATTATTATGTATGCTTCTCTGAAAGCAGATGCGTTTTTAAAAGGATGATTTACTTTTACTAGCATTTTACTAGCATTGTTTTATTATAACGTATGCTTCTTTGAAAGCAGATGCGTTTTTAAAAGGTTGAAGTAGAACTATGACATCATA
>JAOUZG010033162.1:1746154-1790857 GCA_026289955.1 Argiope argentata
TTTTGTCACTCAAGGATGTCCGAAACATGAAGATATTTTTGAGACTCAAGAACATCTGAAACATGAAGGTAATTTTGAGACTCAAGGATGTCTGACACATAAATATTCGCCAAAATCAAAAGTTTGAAATTTTTGTCTATTAAAACACTTTCTCTTTGTTTTGTATACAAGAAAATAAAAGTACTCTTACATGTTAATAATATGCACACGTTATGTTTTGAATGTTTATTTATCTTTTAGCTGATCATTATTATATTCACATATTATATTCACATTTATCATTATTATATTCACATAGAGTCACTAAAGAAGGATTCTGCATAATATCAATGCAGTTTATAAAGTAAATAAAAAAAGAGAAAAAAAATTAGAGTTACAATATTGCTAAATTTTGAAAATAAATCAGCCAGGTATTTTCATTTTTAATAGCACTATGATTTTATGGAATTTTTTTTCCATTTGAAAAGTTCTTGCATGCGATAAACAGAACTTTAAAAAACAGAATAAATAAAAACTGGAACGATAAGAGATATTTCAATCCAGTGCCGATGAATTGGAAAGGTAGAGGTAAATTCTGAGACAAGGAAGGGCCTAATCAGACGAAAATAAATAAATGTCCAAAATTTTCTTTTAATGTCAATGACAAAGCTGTGTATAATAATCATGAATTTCATGCATTTACTGAAAGACATACGGATAAAACTGAATGACTGGACCACAGTGACAGTACCATTCGTGGGAATTGTGGTTACATCCTAAAGGCCATCCCCATGCACGGTGCAACCTTCACCGTGGGAAATATGTTCCGTCATCGGAGGGAGATAGTCAACACCCACATTTTTTTTGTACCCACCAGGGTGGATAGAGCCAACTACCATTTCGGAAGCTTTTCATCTCATTTTTGAGGTGCCCACTAGTGGGATATTGTGCATAGTAAACTATTCTTCACTATTGAAACGTTATTTTAAATTGACAGAAAATTAAATATTAAATTAATTTCAAGGAAACATTTATTTCTTATGCTTCAAAGTATTTGAAAAGAAATGTGCAGTAGTTTTGATTTCAATAGTAAATAATTATTTCAGGCGTTTCCATTTTTTATATATTATCTGCATTTTTAGAACTTCAAGATTACCACAATTTGGATTAAAATAAAAATATCAAACATTAAAATATACATACCACAAAATTATTTTAAACATTAGAATACATTTAAAAAATTCGCAATGAATCCCCCCTATTAATCCTTAAAAAAATCCATCATAGTATCATTTTCACGCTTACATCCATTTTTGCTTGCAACGAAAATATTTATTCGAATATTTTTTTACTTCTTTTACCTTAACTTGAACTGAATTTCAATAAAAACTAAAGCCACTCATGCATCAAAGAAGTCGACTCGACTGACAACACGTGCACAGAAACAATTTGTATCACTTAAGAAAATATTCATACATCCTTTGGGCTTTTCGGCTTTTTTTCTTTTTAGCAACAAATAATTCTTATGAGAGTCATGTTTTTTTACCAAGCGAAACACGCAAGTCTGGAAGCCAAAACATAAATCATTCTTTGTAAAAAGCAGCTGTTCAAACTATGGTAAACACGGGTCTGAGTAACTGTCTGCAAACGATAAGACTCATGTTAAATGGTAATCATGCACGTTATAAACATGATAAAGTAAATAATGGCTCACTTTTAGCTTAAAACACGCAAGACGTCGCGTGGTTTTTCGGCATTTTTTGTCACATGCCATATGCATGATAAATCCCTTCAATAATGAGTTGTAATATTTTGATTTAAAAAAAGGGGACAACTTTTAAATTGCTATAATATCGATTTCTTAGTGAAACGATTATTATTATAATTATTTGCCAAAAGTATTTGTTAGACAAGATGCGTGGGCATTTGTTGGTCTATTAGCAGACGATAAAAATATATTATGATTATGCCAACATGATATTGTTTTGGGAATAAGGTTTTCTGTCGTCAAAAAAAAAAAAAAAAATCCGTAGGCGAAAAATAATTTTTTTTACCTGCATGAGCATCTTAAAAAATTAGCTTTTAATAATGCGTTGCCATCATATTTGTAGAATCTCTGATTAAAAAAAATATGTTAATGACTATAATAAATAAAACCTAGAAAAATGTCATTTTGCTCGCGCGATGATATGAAATGAAATAAATAGAAAATGGGATAATGTTTTAAAACAATAAATGCGATACAAAGTTTTTTGGATCGTTTGGCTCCTTCAATGAAACAATTAAAATGAATAAAAATATAATTTAACGTGCACAAGCACGTGCTGCTTGGCCGTTCAAGAGATTGTGTTCTGACGCGATACATTGAAATATATATAGCAGATTTCATTTAAATCTTAATTTATTCTTCTTTGTGTATTAATCGCATTACTAAGTTTTATTCATAAAAAAATCATAAAAATTACGAAGTTAAAATAAGAATTCACAGGAAAGATGTTTTAAAAGTATTTTTTTAAAATAAAGTTTATTAAGCATAAGGTTATTAGAACATCATAAAAATGCGGCCACTGAAAATAAATGTGAACTGATATAAAAAAAACTAAAAAAAGAAGAAAAACCCCTGCAAAAATTGAAGCTGCGAGAAAAAATATTTATAAGTTAAAAGTCTGTTCATTTTACTTTGAATAAAGTTAAATTTGATGAAGCTTGAGTTTATCTTTTAAATACAGTTACAAAAAATATTTTAAATATTTATTATTTTTTTTTTAATTTCAGATATTTTAAGTTTTTTTTATTGCATAATAAAATCTAAACTAATTAAATTTTTTCAAATGCATGTCTTAATAATAGATATATTATAGTTAAAACATGCGATTAAGAAACAATAATTGTATCATTACCTACTTATTTTTGATATATTTCAAAGTTTTTAAAATGAATATATGATTAAATTTACAATCAACAATAATATTCCTTCAGTATATAATTATTGATGATAAATTTTCTGGTGAGGTAAACAAAAAAGAAATACATTATTCAATCTAAAAGGGTCCCACTCCGGTTTTGTTTTTAAAGTGTAAAAAAAGCTAACTTTACACAGTAACAGAAATTTATCACGTAAAAGGCACATTGAATTTACAACAACACTTTATCAAAACTCTCATTCCTTGCAGCGATATTTGCAGATAAAATAATATACAGCTATCGGCTTAAACAAACAATTTCAGGAGGTTGTTATTCACAATTTCTAATCCAGCCTCTTTATTTCTTGCGAATTCTGAAGAGCCTTAGAGTTCTAAGAACGGGTGCAAATACTTCAAAACTTCAGACGCAAATATTTAACATAACAGCAGAAATAAGAAACTAATTGTCTGCAACAAGAAATATTTTCCCTGCTGTATAATTAACTTGCCGAACAAACAATGGAAATCTCCTCTTAGAATACCTAAATAAGCGAAAACACCTGCCAATCAATTTGTGCGAAGCCCTAATGCAAAAAAAAGTAAACAAAACGCCGACTACTAGACTAGAATCCAGTGATCAAGGTCAGAGGAGGAAAAGTCTTTTCGTCCTTTTACCAATATCGCCTAAAATAGATGTGTCGAAGCAAAAAAGGCGTAAAAATAAAACTGGGATCAATTGGGAACAACAGGAACTGTAGGAAATGGCCAATGGCAAACGAAATTCCTACTCAAAGAACTAATACGATCCGACAGAAGTGAAGCTACTGCTATAACGTACCCGGAAGGTAGCGGGGAAAATAAAAGAAACAACAAAAAGAACTAAAAAGATATATATAAAAAAATACTTCAGAAGCGGCTACAACTTCTATCCGGGTGGTGGATTTATCGAGCACCTTGGCTACAGCATTTGTTTTTAATTTTATTTATTTATTTTTACTTTTCTTTTCTGTCTTTTATTCTGTCTCCACTGTACTGTATTTACTTTTTTTTCTCCCCTCTTCTGATTTTCTTTTAAATCACTATTGTTGTTAGAGGTTCGAAGCGTTTCTCCAAGAGAAAAAAGATCTTGTAACAAATAAGTCGCAAACTTTTAATGGTTTATATAGATATATATGTATGTAATTGTCAGCACATAGATTTATCCTGATTTTTTTTCTTTTCTTTCTATTCTTTTATTTTTTTTTTGGAGCCATGAACTTGGCGAATTGGCGACGGTCCGTGGCATTGACAGGGATTCCTTAGAAATAACAGAATTTACAAGCGGATTAAGAGCAGCTGCTTTGGCTTTGCTTGCTTTTGTCTTTTTACATCCAGCTCAATATATTTTTTTCTTTTTTCATGGAGCGATTTTGTCAACATACAGACTTCCCCTTCAGATCGGATTACCGAAGTCGATCAATAAATGTACCAAATTAAGACCCTGCTAAACACAGATATTCCTAAGAGCCATTTAAGTTTTGTACTGACCATAGTTTGTTTCGGCTTTACCATAGTTGGCAATAGTACTGGGATAGGAATTTTTTGTTTAATATCCAATTTTTCCAAAATGAAGTACATTCAAATATATAGTCTATTTTATATAATTTTAATTAATCTGCTTAATAAAGAAAAAATCTTATTCTTAATATAAGAATATAATTAATAATTTAGTATTGAATTTACTTAAAAATTAAAAACGCATTTAAATTTTTAAGTAACAAATAATAAGTCAGAGACAATTTTCTAGTCTTGGTATTATTTTATTAAAATTAACGAAAGCATTTTAAGTGTTTCCGCAACATAAAAAGCAACTCATTTCAGAATTTAAAAAAATTATAATTTTAATCATCCTTTACATTTCTGCAATAGAATTTTTTCATTTTTATTATATTTGCCACAGTATGAAGTCAATTCATGGATACTAATGCACTGCAATTTAATTTTGAAAACCACCAAACAAGAGAATAAAAATGACCTGATGTATCCAGTAGTGAGTCTGTGACAATTTTATGATATATTTGGTTAATTTTTAGTTAATCTTACAAGAATGGTACAAAAAATATTTTTATTAGGAAAACATTAATGATAATAAATTAGATTACTCTAGAAAGAAATTTTTTGTTATATATTTAACAACTATATACAATCGGAAAAAGAATAGATACATTAAAACCATTTTGCCAAACATTTTATTTATAGCTATGAACAATAAAAATCAATAAAAATCAACTCAATTTTTTTTGAAAGCTCCAAATTATATTTTTCAATTTATTAAAATCACCAAACTAGTTTTTAATGAAACTGTTGATGCTAATGCTTCTATACACATACAGTTATATTACTCCATGACTTCTTCTTTGTATACATTTTAAATATTTGTCATCAGTAATCGGTTATTACTTGCAAAAGTGTATGAAATGCATCATTATCATTTAATAACAGGCACACAACCTTAACCTAATAACCGATCATCATAATAAAAATAAACAAGCATCATAATGGATTATTTATTCATTTGCTTACTAACATTCTTATTGTTTTTTCCCATTAAAGACTTCATTCACTGAGAGAACTATTATTATAAAATATTATAAGTATTTCTATGCAAAACTTTTTATCAATTTTAAAGCATTTTTATTTATAGCCTTAATGCTTCACAATTTAATAAGAAAGATGAATTGAAATTAAACTTTAACTAAAGTAATTAGGCATCTGGATGCCTACAATTATTTAATCGATAATAAAGATTCGATAATTCACTGTGAAGAATTTTTGGTACTTACGTATTAGACCGTCCAACTTTATCACCAAATTTGAAGTCCTCACCAATGAGTTGCTAAACCACCAATTATGGCAATCCGGCAATGGTGTAACCCGATGATCTTTATCGCCAAATTTAAATCCATCGCCAATGAGCTACTAAACCGTTAGCGATCGTTGCAGAAGACGGTCTAATACGTAAGTACCGAATTTTTTCAGAAAACATAAAAATTTATCACTTAAAATCGAAATAATGGCGATATTTGTACAACTATAAAATAATTTAAACTTAACAATAATAAATGTGGCATTATGTATAGAAGTAAATTTAGTTTTTTTTTCTAACTTATAAAGTATCTCAATCTCAAAATTTTCTCAATTGATACCATACTGAATAAGTTTGCATTCTTTAGCCAATATTTGAAATTGTTATATAAAAAGAAAAACATGACATACCAGGGAGAGCGATCAGTCTTTGGATTTCATTCATAAGGTCTTTAATTTATTAAATCAAGAAAAGGTAATTACACCAAAGAAACTCAATAACGGCAAAAGAAACAACTATTAGTCCAATTGAATTACACTTTTAAACGGAAAAATAATTATTAAAATTTTTATTGGTTTATGTTGCTGAATTGATTTATACTCCTGAAGACGGCAGTTGTATGAATTTCATATTTTGATTTTTACTTCCATTTGAAATCGTAGAATAATATATTTAATAAATGAATTCTTTTCTGTTCGGCAAATTTTAAAGGATATAAAGATATTTATATGGTAAATAATAAATTATTTGACATTTTTATTTTTTTCCACCTAAGTCGAATTTTTCAAAAAAAAATAATTTCAATACATATCTAAAATTTTTATCAGATAATTCCCTCTACGTAGTAGATACTTAAGCGGAATTTCAATTTTTTTCAAATTTAAACATTTATATTATGGAACTAATGAAGTTGCTCATGAATGCCTAATAAATGAGGTTGCTTATGAATGCCTATGAGGAATGAGGTTGCCATTGAATATGCATACTTTTTTTATATGTACTCCTCTATTCAAATTTCTGATGAGAGCAACAGTACGAAATTCATAATTTTTAAAACTAAGAGCAACTAAAAGCATTTTGATGTTAAAAGTATTGACGGACAGAAGTGATATATTTCTAAAAATATTTTCGCTTTACTGAAAAAGAATTACACCTGATATAATGCAGCAAAAAGCGACCAAAGGAACACACACGCTGAACACCTTAACAGCATCAAAAAATCATATTTCTTTCCTTCAATTTGACCGGCTTACATTCGATACTTTATAAGGAAACCAGTTTTTCTCGAGCTGCAAAAACAATCCACTCCCTTCAACTTCCAACTCTCTAATAAAAAAAAAAGAAAAAAAAATCGTGCAAGGCAATAGTTGTCGACATCCAAGTACAGACGCTTTTTCAAACAATGAAGGAGCTACCTAGTATGTCAGTGAAAATTTTTTCACACTTTCTTTTTACTACAACAATAATTTTTTTCCAGCTGCAGCCTTTTTTTTCTTCTTCTTTCTAGCTGTAGCTTTCTTCTACGATTTAGTTTCCGGCCAACATCAGTTTGTTTTGTTTTTCCAGTTTTCGGGTTCCTCTGACTCAAGCCACCCCCACCCCCTACTACACACTTCTTTTGTCATAAACGCTTACCTTTTACAAGTTTCAAAGATTCTTCCCACTCACCCCCAGCTCACACCCCGTATGAAGTGAACAGTTTTTGTTTTTGTTCCAAAGTGTTGCCACACCATCTTTTGTATTTTCGCTTTTCCTATACTTCCTTCCGTTTTCCCTCGCTCTCGAATTCGAAACTTTTTTTTTCATCCTCCCTTCTCCCTATTATTTTTTCCCTTTTCACTTCTCTTCGTTTTCTCTTTTTATATCGTCTGCACGACAAGCTACTCGTCGCTCTTTTTTTTATTTTTATATGTTACACTTTTATACTCAGACGATTTTTGGGTCATTGTTTCAGCGAATACTCGCGAAGTCGTTTGAAGTTACTCGAAGAAAAATGTGCCTCAATTTTTTTTTTCTTCTTCCTTTTGTTCTTCTCCTTTCAAAAAAATTTATATATCTACGAGTGAAGAGAAGTGAAGGGGATGTACGCTACTGGAGTGAGAGAGAGAAGTTTTATATTTCAGCTGTATAAATTCCGATTGGGCATCTTCTGTTCGAATATTCCATTTCTTGCTGGGATCGACGTTTCTCGAGACAGAAACTTTAGAAGTTTGCCGTTCTTATGAGTGGAGGTCGGTTTTCTTCTACAGATATTGAAAAGGTTTTGTTAAAAATGAGGAAGTATCAGAAAGTGATATACTGTGTTTAAAGTAAACGTTTTTGTGGTTTGAAGATAAAAAATAAACCAATTCAATATTAAATGAGAATTCAATTCGAATGGGTTTTCAATAATATGAAAATCCATAGAATTTTTAACAATCAAATATTTAAAGGAAAAGTTATTCAATAAAAATTCATGGCTTTACCTTGAATCAATAGGCTTTTATTACTTATAAATCAACGCAAAATAACAAAATAAGATAAGATGAAAAATAAGATTTAGCAACACTCTGATATGAAGCATGAATATTCAATAAAACGAAATTATTAAAATTAGATAGAAAAGCGACTTGAATTCTTTTAGACGGATTGTGGATTGTAGCGCCAAAAAAAGCAACGATATCAAAATCTGAGATATTTACGAGAAAAATTGTAAAAATCATACTCTTGTTATGATAATTTATTTTTAATTGTATTTTGTGTAGCTATCTCAGATGAATCTCTCATTGATTTCAAATTTTGAGTACTTGTTGATTGTAATGGCAAGCAAAAAGAGCCAAGAATAAAGCTCGCCAATTTGGCGACATCAATTGGCAGCAATGTAATTTGTACGTTACATTGCTGCCATTCATTACGTGATTTGATCTATAACTATACAAATATTTATTATATATATTTATGCATTTAAGTATAGTTTTAATTGTATTTTGAATAATTACCGCAGATGAATCTCTAATTGATTTCGAATTTTGAGGTAATTCAAAATTTTTCTCGCACTCAGAAAAGGTTTGAGTTATGTTGAGTTTGAAAATCATTTTATGTAGAAATTATTTACGCTTGATTTATTTTAAAAGTTTTTGTAACTAAACATTTTTTATGATCTTACCTACGATTTCGATGTTAATTTTAACAAACTAATTTCTCTTTATGAAACTTTATAATATATTTATAAGAAAATTCGGTACTTGTTAATTGTAATGGCGATCAAAAAGCGCCAAAAAAAGCTTGCCAATTTGGTGAAATCAGTTGGCAGCAATGTAATTTACTCATGATTTGATTTATAATTATAGAAATATTTATTATATATTTATGCATTTGAGTATAGTTTTTATAATTTGGCCGTTAAAGCCGATAAGTAACGAAAATTCGATTTATTTTGTTTTTTCTTTTATTCAGGAAAATTTTAGAATTATAGTTGGGGTGCAAATGCATATTAAATTAATTGTTGTATAAAAAGATCGTAACATTAAGAGTACAATGGGTTTTTATTCTAAATTAAAATTTAGATAAAGGTTTCCTGAAAATTTATTTTTTAGTTATTATCATTATTTTGAAATTCAATTATGAGTAATCAAAAACAGAAATTTACTTCTTCGAAATCTACATCTTAATTATCATTAAAAAAAGCTGAAAAAATTACCTTTCAGTTAATTGAGATATTGTGTCTTTAGTTCATTTATTACGATAAAAAAACCATACTTTGTGCCAATATCGCGTATGGAAATGCCGATTTTATAATTACACGCATTATTTTGGATAAAAAAGTATATCCTTTAAAAAATAAATTTTTCTTTAAAATAGTACTTTTTTAAGTTAGTATTTTTTCCCTTCATTTTTTTTCAAATGCAAAACAAACAAAACCTAACAAAAAAAAAGCTTAAACGAATATTTTAGTTTACTCATAAAAGAGATTAAAAGGAAATCTGTAATGCATATTTCAATGTATCACGTCAGAACATTCTTTCTTGAACGGCCAAGCATCACGTGATCGTGCAAGTTAAGCTATATTTTTATTTATTTTAATTGTTTCATCGAATGAGTCACTTTAGTACTGCAAATGATCCAAAAAGCTTTGTCCCGCATTTATTGTTTAAAAAAATATCCCATTTCCTATTTATTTCATTTCATATAATCACATGCTCAAAATGACATTTTTTAAGGTTTTATTTGCTGTAGTCATTAACTTATTTTTTTTAAATCAGAGCTTTTGTAAATGCAATGGCAACACGTTATTAAAAGCTGATTCTTTTTAATATGCTCGTACAGAAAATAAAGTTTCAATTTTTCGCCTACGGATTTTCGTTGACGCCACAAGCCTCATTTCCCAAAACAACATCATGTTCTGACATGATAATAATATGATGGATAAAAAAAAATTATGAATAGTTTTTTTTTCGCTTAATTTAATTTATTTCAAAATTAAAAACCACTAGTTTAAAACACCGATTAAAAATAACCATGTTGCGACAAAAATATAAATTCATATTTCAATGTATTAATTACTATCAATTGCATTTTTCAGGCTATTTAGAAAATAACTTTAACAGGCTATTTAGAAAATAACCTAACATTTTTTTAAACTTTATAAAACACACACCATAACTGGATCAAAACAGCACAAACTGACACCATATCCTCACATCAGAATCAACTTTTTTGCAACTTCTCGAACACAGCTGCTTTTTCATTACCAAGCAGCTGGAGTTCCTAAAACCATAAACAAACACTCCAAAACATTTGTTAAATTTTTTTTTATTTGCAGTCGATCCCCTCTCTCCTTTTCCATAAGAGGGACAGCCTCTGTGCAGGCCTTCCCTATTGATTGCACTATTAGAAAGGAGTCCTACCAACAAATGTAAATGAATAATTTACAACCGAGACGGCTGAGGTCTAATTGCATCCACTGAAAAGGAAGTCGGATGTCCACTTGGGAGCCATTTGTTGCTGCGCATTGTTTAATTAAAAAGCGCATCTTCTTCTCAGCGAAAACAGATCCGCCCGGAATTTTAAAAACGGCACTCTCTTTCTCCCTCCGTTATTTAATTAAAACTGAAACAACATGACTTATTTGCGTGATAATGACACACTTTCTCAGTTGCTCGCATCTCTCCGTTGCTCGTCTAAGATTTGATTTAAAACGAGAGAGAAAGTGAGCAAATGCACGCACCCCCGTTCCATTTTATTCTTCTGTTTGCTGGATGTTTCGGGCTGAGATAAATATGCATTCGATACTGGTGTTTTGTTGGAGGAACGTACATTATTTTTCTTGTAGTTTGGCAACATGGCGAATGGGTCAAATTTGAGTGAAATCTAAAAGATCTGCATGGTGGCTATAAAACAATTTGAGGGTATCTACAGCTAAAATGAATGAAATAAATGGAACCATACTTCAAATACAGAATTTTGAAAGAATAGAGAGAGGGAAAAACAATTAAAAGGAAATAAAATCTTCCATCAAAAAATAAATAAATAAAATCTTCCATCAAGTTATCATGTGAGAACATTATTATTTTTTAAGTCATTATTTGTCTTGATTAATTTAAGTTGCTAACCACTTTGAACCAGTTCAAAACAATCACGAGACTCTCTCTCTCTCTCTAATATATATATATATATATATATATATATATATATATATATATATATAGTTACGTTTTTAGCTTAGCGGGTTCGGATTGTATGGACTTTACTTGAAGACAGCACAAACAAATTTATTTATTTACAGCTATTTACAGGATGATTTGATAAATTAAAACTTCATATAAACACAATCCAGCAGTCAACAGTCATTTACAGCGTAAATGACAAAAAAAGACAGCAAAACAGTTAGCGTATAGCACAGTAACAGTAAATCACAGCGAGCTCAATAATACAACGTAAACACGGCTCATTAATAACAAGCAATCCGCTAGTCCAGCGAGACGCTTCTCTTCCGAGAGAGAGGAACTGCCATTTGCCGCAGCCCTGCCCTTATATAGCCGGGCGAAGGAGACACAAAGCTTCGGAAATCACTGCAAGAGATCCAACAGCTGTGAGGCTATTTCTTTCGCCAAACACCAACCAGGCTGGTGCCAAGCTCTTTGACGCCGTCGCCAATCACTCTACCTGCCGTGCTTTCAGCGGCGTTTGCCCGCATGTAACAATATATATATATATATATATATATATATATATATATATATATATATATATATATATATATATATTTATAATTATTTTGAACTTTCAATTTCAATTTTTCTAGCTGGCAAACAAAGCTTTGGAGTTAGACCGATTTTGAGATGAAATACCAGCTATGTTATAGCATAGTTTTTCGCCAGCCTTTTAAAAACGCATCTGCTTTTAAATAAGCATACGTAATAATAATTCAGTACTGTAAAAGCAGGTCAGACTTTTAAAAACGCATCTGCAGTCAAAGTTATAATAATGAAATACTGGTAAAAAACGCATCTGCTTTTAAATAAGCATACGTAATAATAATGCAAGACTGTAAAAGCAGGTCAAACTTTTAAAAACGCATCTGCAGTCAAAGAAGCGTAAGTTATAATAATGGAATACCGATAAAATCAGGTAAAAATATTTTTGACCGTAAATTTCGGAGTCATCAAAACCTCCTAACTTGAATATCTGTTAAAAATTAATTTTTTAAAAAAATCATCAATATTTTTGATCGAATTTTTATTTACTTTATTTGGAAAATTTCAATTGTATATTCACATTATAAATAAAATATGAAACAATTTACAAACATCGACTAGGCATATAATTTAAACCAAATATCAACCAATTAGAAACGAAGACTAGTAAATTTAGGAATAGAACTTGCAGTTGGAAACTCAAAGTACATTCGCTGTATTGCCACAAATTTATAGAAATTAACAATTACACTAAATAAAAATGTATAATATATGTTTAACAGAAAATCTATTTAAATGAGCATATATAATTACATACTCTCATGTTAATATAGTTAGTTTGGTTCTATTAAAACCTTTTGAAAAAATGCAAAAGCTATTTTGGCGCGGTTCTTGCAAATTCGAACAACGATTAAAAAATAAGTAAAACACTTGAGTTCTCCCCTCCTGTTCTTGAACTTTTCGTACCACAAAAACGGAAGCATGAGTGACCTGACACGAGGTACGTCTGTTTTTACGTGCACCTGGCATGCACACGACATATCATTACAGAAATCAGGTTACAAACATCCCTCGTGTGCCAAAGTCGAAACTTAACATTACAGCCTGTGTCCTCCCCTAAGATTTAGGTGACCTATTAATACGAACTGGACTAGAGCCTGGCTAAGGCAGGGACATACGGGGCAGTTGTCCCGCACCCCCACACCAGAGGGGGCCTCTAAATTGAACCTAAAGTTTATTTCACGTTTTCTTATTTCTAATCAATTCTTAAACATTGATTTTAAAGGACAAAATGACAGAGGGGAGTCCAAAAAGAAGTTTTTGAATTGGGCCCCAATTAGGTTAAATCAGGCCCTTGAATTGGTGTATAATATGCCTAAGCATAGAATTCTAATATAAGCGAGATCATAGAACTAGATCACCACAACCAATGATATAGAAAAGGGGTGGGTATTAAGTTGCTAGCGATCGACCAGAGGACCGCTAAAACATTTTGGGGTGACCGCCTTTACTATGATCTAAGATGCGAATACTATAAAAACTATATTTAAGAAACACCGACGAAAAATTTCAAAAATATTTCTGACGAGTTGTTTAAAAATAGAGTTACATTAAAAGACAGAGAAATATAATGGATAAATAATTCGAGGGAAATTTTCAAGCCTTTATTAGACTTGAGCAAATTGCTACATTCATGTCTTACCCATTTCGTAATGTTAATAGGGAAAAAAATCACTGAAAATATAAATTATATCTTCTCTTTATTTCTTGAGGAAAACGAAGTTCTTCCGTTTCAAAATGGCATGGTTTTAAAAGCACGTAGCTCAGAACCTAAGAATAACTTTTGTAATCTGATAAAAAATATAAAGTAAACTAATTTTTTAAAAAAAGTTGCATATCAATTAACATTGTTCTTTAGATCTACTACTTGTCTGACTCTGCATTTCCAAATATGAATATAATCAAGAGAACATGTTTTCCCCGTCCCAAAGACCACGCCTTAGAATGGAGTGCGAGATTAGCAGTTGGTAATTATTTACCAAATTATTCAAGATTGGTGGACAAGTCTTCTACTAATTATAACAACGAGAACTAAGTTTAGATGAAAATTATTTATTTTCTAATATATTTTGAAATGTTTAATATTATTATATTTGTGGCTATTATTATTTTATTTGTAATGTAGGTAAAAACGAATTCCGTATTTATTATTAAGGTATAATAAATATTTTTTAGAACTTTTTTTAGCTGGCCGTATTGTTGTTGTTTCTCTTCCCCATTACCAGCAGCGCTAGATCAGGTCCATGAACACATTCGCCTTCAGAAAGTCCAGTACCAAAAGAAGATTATGAACCAGTTCCTGCGTGATAAGCCCCAGACAACATAAAATGTGGCAAGGAGACGTCTGTGCAGAAGAACATTTAGTGCAGAGTTCGAACTGTTTAGCATCTCCGATATATGGCCACTAAGTAAACGTGTAGGAACAGTTGAATCTCGTCTAATTCTGCCCCGAACAGAAAAACACCGGGGCGCTTACCCTGATGCCATGGGTTCACCGGCGAGACCATCAAAATGGCCTTATTTGTAATTTTGTGTTTAGACCCCCCCTTCAAACTAAGCGAGAGATGCGGCAGGCATAGTTTTCTCGCCATCACCGGCTCTTGTCAAACTATCAATAATTTCATTTCCAGTAACGTCGACATGAGACGGAATCCATTGAAAGTGGATCCGATGAGAAAGGTCCCTGACCATAGAAGCTGCTCTTAAATAGTTCATCCATACATCACCATATTTACACAACTAGGTGGACCGCAACACCCGGAAAAAATTAGAAGTAGTCCGTACCCTTGAAAAGTCTGGCCACTCCTGATACAGAGTAAGTGTCCGTTCAGGTATTTTTGAAGTATCAAAATGCAACTCAAAGCCACAAACTCCATTTTCAATGAATCGCGAATACCTCAAAATAGAATGCCAGCAACTTACATCAACTGAAACTCATTTAAATGTTTTGAATGCGCTTTACTTTGTAAATGACCCCTTTCTAAAGCATTTTATTTAAGACAAAATGTCGGTAACAAAAATACATAAATGAAATCTAAGTACAAGCAAACTTTTTTCCCTCTTCCTTGTTGGCATGTGTAAGCAAAGTCACCTGGAATCGTGCTTTGATACGCATACACACAAATGACGATGCTTTCGATTTTGCCTCAAGCTTGCCTTATTTGCTGTGCTCTGCTTCTTTCTTTTCGAAGCTTTCATTCCTAAAACTTACTTCGTTCTTTTTTATTTCCAACCCCCCCTTCCATCAACAGTGAAGGGTTCCCCTTCGTTCGCAAAAAGATTTTTTGATCCATGTTCGAGATCTCCTTCCTCTTCATCTTTTATTTTACTTATTTTTTTTATCATTTCTGATGTTTGATTCCAACCCCCTTGTCTAATGTTGTTGCTCGTGTCGTGTTTTCCGCATTTGCGTGTATCTTTTTCTTCCTCCTGATTTCAGACGGAATGGTTTTTATGTTAATTCTGCAAACTTTTCCCACACGGCGACGCTTGGCGCTGTATTTGTTGGAGTTTACATAAATGTCGTTCGTTTTCGCCATCCACATTCATGAGAGATGTGTTTACTGATGACTTTGTTACTTCAAGCCGGGACTTTATTTTTGTTGTTGTTAAATTGTCTGCAGTTGAAAGACTTCTCCGTCTTAAACTTTTTTTACAGAAAAAATGGCAACATTTTCGTTTACTTTTTATAATTTTGATGCAAGTTAACTCCGATTAGACTAAGTTTATATATTAAATGATAGAATAAATAGGCATGTACATATATTCTTATGAATGCAAGAAAAATGAAAGATAACGACGGTTGTAAAAAGGGGAGTTGTCTAGAAAATACAATTAATATATTCACGAATTTCTAAGCTATCTTGTCATATCTGTCAAGCATTTATTCGAAGTTTATATGTTTGACGAAGGCCGGGATGGCCTGGTTGGTAGAGCGTCAGACTCGTACTCCTTAGGTTACGGGTTCGAAGCTCACCGGCCAAAAGATTCCCCGAGTGCGTGGCGATTGGCGCTCGTTAAATCTGTTCGTGGTCGCAAAGTCCACCATGTCTAGATCAATATCACTGGGGATACTGGGCCAGGGGTGATCGTTCCCCATTCCAGGTCTAAATTACGATCTGAGATGAATGAATGATTTGCGTGAATGTAGTCCGCCCCCTAAAAAGGGTTGTGACGTGTGTGTAGCTAAATCGTACTCTTGGCCCTACATGGCGCTACTTGTAAAACAAGAGACGTATATTTCCGGCTTAAAATCTGCTGATGTATCAGAGGGGCTTGCCCATGGCAAGTGTTATAAGTAACAACAACACACAACAACATGTTTGACAAAAGTTGAAAAAAAATGAATTTATTAAATGTTTATTCAATAAGATAGCAGTTTATAATAATAATTCTTTGAATTTTAAGATAAATGGTGATTAAATATTGATAATGAAATAAATTTTATATTTTCTAGTACAATCAACACGCGGAGACTAATGATAAAATGCAAGACTAATTGGCCAGCACTGTTAGCCGACCATTTTGTTATCATGTCAGAACATATTGTTTTAGGAATGAGGTTTTGTGGCGTCAACAAAAACCCGTAAGCGAAAAATAAAAAAATCCGTAGGCGAAAAATTTATTATCTGCACGAGCATCTCAAAAAATCAGCTTTTAATAAGCTTTACCATTCTATTTACAAAATCCCTGATTAAAAAAAAACAAATTAATGATTACCGAAAATAAAACCGAGAAAAATGCCATTTTGAGCACGCGATTATGTGAAATGAAATAAATAGGAAATGTGATATTTTTTTTAAAACAATCAATGCGAGATATAGTTTTTTGGATCGTTTGCAATGCTAAAGTGACTCATTTAATGAAGTGATCAAACTGAATAAAAATTAAATTTAACTCGCACGAGCTCGTTGTGCTTGGCGGTTCAAGAAATGATGTTCTGACATGATACATTGAAATATTAATAGCAGATTTCATTTTAATCTTTTTAACAATTATTTAATGATGTCAACCGCAAAAATCAATCTTATCACACAAAATGAAAGCACAATTTTAAGTTTTCTTTGCATAAATAGTTAGTTATTCATACAAAGTGGTAAAATTAACTTCTCAATTAAATTAGTGAAATAGTGTTAGTTGTTGAAAGAAAAAAAATTAGAATAAAGTTAAAGTATATTGGAATATCTTTCGAAAATGGAAGTTACAGATTACCATTGATGACATTTCTATAGATTATACATTTTCATATGAAGAAAAAAATGGTCAAATGGGTTCAGTGATTGGAATTGGGGGGATTAGAATGTACTGCGAATGTGAGATCGTGCTACAGAGATTTTTTTCAAAAAGGTAAAATTTAATGATATATCTAAGGATTATGAATTTCACGTGAAATAATCAGTGAAAGTGATCATGAAACTCTGTTGCATACTCTTCTATTAAAATATTAAGCCTCCTACTTCCACATAAAATGATGGACTTCTGGAAGGACTGGCAAGAAAGGCAAACAAAAGTAACAAAATATAAATTTTTGTTATGATTCTAATATTTTTACCAAATCTATTGTGTTAATACGTACTTTGAACAAACTTTTTGCCATCCAAGTAAAATTAAAAATTGACCCAGAAATATAGTTGTAGTCATACGATAACATATCGAATTTCATTGATTTAAATCATCCTCTTTGAATGTATTTAAAATTACAGACCGACAGACGGTCAACCCTTTCAAAAATTGAGTGTGTGTTTTTCAATCACCGAGTTCACATATAAAAGAAAAGCCAGACAGACGGACTCTGCATGAATGGATTTCATTAAAAATTTGAAAGCAATCTACAAGTTTGGTTTGATAGTCCACCAAATTTCATCCATCTAGCTCAGAGAGGTTTTGAGTTTTTGTCACAGACAAAATGCCAAAAACGTATTTTTTGAATTCAGAAAGGCTTGAAATGGGAGATTCGTCGACGAGTTACCAGTTATTAGACGATTACAGTACTTCTACCACGCACCCCATGTTGGGCCCCAATGTGGTGGAATGTAGATTATAAGGATCTGCGCAGGAAGTCACAGGACGCATACTTTGATGAACACATCTTTTAATAACCCCACTCACACACTAAACAAAAACAAGACAGGACAAGACATTCACGGGCGCAACTTAACAGAACAGCATCATATCATTCCTAGTCACAACCGCAATGAACTATGGGATGCGTACTTAGCCACGCATCGCCATCTAGTATTCAAAAGAGAAGATAAAAGTAATAATTGTAACCACTACAATTGTTTTTATTTTATTTAATGATGTTTTGCTTCATGATATTTACTTGATTAAACCTTTGATGGTGAATATTATGTTAAATTTTTTTTCAAAAGCACAGTACTCGATTTGATAACTTTGTGCAGAATGTAAATTCGAAAAGCAATATGCAAAAAAGTGAATATCCCAAGAGAAGAAATCCTATGATATCAGAACAGAGATTAAAAAAAAAGATTTTCTGTACTGTCAACAAAAGAAAAAAAACATATCAAGGAAATTCTGGAAAGAAATTTATAAATTTTATAACGGACATGATAATCTAAAGAACAAAATTTCCCATGTTTCTCCAGAATCAGCAAGAAATCGATTACAATTCCACATATTACATAAAGCAAAACAGAATAAGAAAAAAATAATTATATATAAAAATATATTTAAATTTCTATAAATTATATAAACGAATTTCAAATAAAAATGACAAAAAAAGTCAGAGAAATAATGCATGAGAATTAACATCATTATATCTTTTTCTAACAACTGCAGTTCAGCGCAAAGTACCCATTAATATATCATATTTCCCCGCATATTTAATTTAGATTATGTGCACAATACACTCAATTAATTAAATCCCCACTTTCCCCATCCCACATCCCCGATGCAAATAACCTATCCAAATCATGCTACCCTTAAATGTCAGCGATACCCAAAATTATCCCCTAAAAAATATTCGAAATCTATAATCCGCCAAATTAAATTGAAATAGAGTGGAAAATAATTACATTTTCGCCAAGACGGGTGTTAAGTACACATTTAACGGTCGGCAAAAAGGGCCAACTTAAATTACTTCGGCGCCGCCGGTGAAATAAAATTGGGCAGAAAAAAAACCTAATAAAACCCAGGCACAAAAATCCAATCACGGGTTTGGAGTCTCCGTGTAGCCAGAAAACTCATATAAGTAATAGGATATGAAAGTATCTTGCTAGGTGCCTCAGCTCCTGATGTAATTTGACCTTCGTGCCTAAAACGACGCATATGCATTAATGGCGGCATGCTGGGAATGAAAAAAAAAGTTAGAAAAAATATAAAACAAATCATATCAGGTAAAATATATGAAAATAAAAAAAAGGGAATATCACGAGGAAAGTTTTGACTCATATTCCTTCGTATCCCGGCGGGAAGTCGGAATATTTTGATGCTTCAGAAGCGTGATTTGTTAGCAGCAGTAACTGAGGGCAACGGTTATGGTTACCATGGCAACTGCATTGTTATTCTTAGTATGAGGGGGTGGGAATGAAATGGAAGGGGGGGGAGAGCTTTATATATACATATATATCAGATATTTTTTGAGATATCCCCCTGATAAAAATCTGCAAGTTATTTCAGATTTCAAATGGGTACAATGAATGGCACAAGATTGTTTAAATTTCCTTCCACCCCCACCCCCTTAGACTTGGAATTTCGATTCTTTAAAAAAATCTCAGGATTTGTGCAGGTTATCTAGAATAAGAATGTATGTTCCATTTAGCATCAGCATTATAAAATTAAGAAACAAAAAAAATTAAGTAAAAATGCGCACATTAGTTTATTTGACTTAGAATTCGTTTGAACGACAAATCCTCTTTTTCTCAATTCGAGTGCGAAGCAGAAGGTAATAAAATTTAACTGAGGAGCATTTTAAGAGTGCATAGAGAAACCACTTACAGTAAAATTAAAGAACCAATTGACGAAAATTTTATTAAGTTTAAGATTGCAGTAAAAGACTTCAAATAAAAGAGTACTTCAAATTCTTAAAATCATTCAAGTTCAGATATGTTAGAATACTGAAGCATCCGTTTTATTTTTCAAATGCCACAATTACATCTAAGGACTAGGTAAAGGAACACAATAAGTCGATAACTGTTAAGTAAATGAACGTTCGGACATCTTTCAAAAGTTTTTAGAAAATTCCTTTTTCTCCAAATTTACCTAGACGAGTATCTTTAACGAATGAACCATGCGCCACAGGTATTCAATCGTTCGCACTTAGCTAAAAGGGAAAGAAATTGATTTATATCCATGTACATTCACGTGATTATGTTTTTATCGGGTGTTCAGAAACCCAATGAGACATACCGATAGACGGTCACCCAAAGGATGGATTTGATACCAAATCTGATACAGACTAATAATTTGGATTATAAAATAACCTGATACATATCCCGTTGCCAGCTTATTATCATTTTCTCTTGAACCCGAAAAAGACAAACAGAAACTTTACTCCCAAAATTTCTACTAAAATTAAACAGAAATATACATTTTTGGATCAAATTCTATTTTATAACGCTTTTTTACTTTTATTAGATAGGTTTAAATTTTATATACATATAATATGATAAAACTAATTTAATTATATGGTCGTGCTTTGGAATTATTGTGTTACGAAAGACACACCAATTAAGTATCTGACAGTCAACTAATTGATGGATTTGATCCAAAATTGATACAGATTTACGATGTTAGTTATAAAATAATATGATTAATACCTCTTATTCAGCTTATTAGCGTTTTCAATTGCATACAGATGGTTCAATGTATATGAAGGCTTTCATTTAATGAATTTCATACAAAATTGGCTGTAAAAATGCAATTTTCATAACCGTTTAGTTCGTAGCATTTCTCATATATATTAATATTGCACCTCATATTGTACATATGCTTCACAACCTTGAATTCGAACCTTTAAAACCTTGAATTCGAATATTTTAATAATTTCAATACCTTCCCTTTGTGTAAACTGGAAGATAAAAATCTTAATGTTGAGCAATAGTGAATATGTTTAGAAATACCAAAAGAAAAGAAATAAAAATCGGTGGTTATAATTAAAAAAAAGCAAAAATTAATTAATTAATTAATTAAAGTAGCCAATCAGAGGATACAACAATAAGCAGATGAATTAACACCATTACAAGATAACGATCTACATAGATTCATACATGGTACAATTGCATTATACACTATTTTCTAGGAACTAGATTAGATTAATGTAAAGTAATTCAATTGGAGAACATTGTATAGCTAGATATCAAAGAAATATATTAATCCCGAAAATTTTATGCTACATACTTTACAAAATAAATCTTTTTTCAACTTCTAAATCAAGAAAGATTTAGATACCATCGTTTACAAAACAAATCCTTTCAAATTCTAAATGACGAAATGTTAGAAATCATCTTTTCCAAAATATATTCTTTTCTCTATTTCGCCATCAAAATTTCTAAAAAACCAATCTCAAAACGTGATACAAACCATTAAGTCATTCTAGATAATCCAGTTCCCAAAACTGAATTCTCAATTGAAGATTCAATTCTCAATTCATGTGTATATTCTACCAAAAAATATATATTCGGCATAAAGTACTTTAGTAACTCTCTTAGTATTTTTCTTCAGTCGGTCGGTCGGTCGATCTGAAATTCATTTAGCTCTCAACCCAAAGGAAAAGAGGGTGAACTGAATCTAATTCTGCACTAAAAGTTACCCACTGGTTCTAATGGCGAGTATTCCTTCCGATAATGTTAGCGAAGTAGGGGCGGCAAGGCGCAGTCGCACTAATTCAATCATATCGTCGTTAGAGTTCTAATTTTATACGTCATTCTCAATTAGGATCGTATTCTGAGGCAGCTTAAATACCTTTTTCGCTTTGTCTTTAAGTTGTAATTGAGGTCGTATTTGTCTTGTAGGGCTTTCTTTTTGTTTTTGAACCTTTGTTCGGTTCTCTTTTTGCTTTGTCTCTCGCCGACAGACTAGGAAGTGGGCGCACAGTAATTCTTTTCAGTGATCTAGGGAATTTGATTTAAATGGTTTTAAGTAAGTTCCCTTTTGATGAAGTATTCATTCTGCTGTAAATGAAGGTTTGAGACACTCTAGAGCAAGTTCATGCCAATCTTTTTACATGATAATGCTTGTTGAGAGGTGTACTACTATTCATAATTTCAATAAATGTTATGCAAAATGCTTCTTGAAACAATCATTAAAAAGGTACTTTTCCGTTAGCCAGGTGCAAAAATCGCCAAAGAAATTTGGCGGAATTCTACATTATTTGGCGATTTTTTCACTTTAAGGTTGTTGTAAGAAATTTGGCGGAATTCTACATTTGACGATTTTTCACTTTAAAGTCGCTCTAAGAAATTTGGCGGAATTCTACATTATTTGACGATTTTTCGCTTTAAAGTCACTGTAAGAAATTTGGCGGGAATCTACACCAATTGGTAATTTTTTGCTTGGTCAGTTAATGGGAAAATATTATTAAAAATATATTAATGTTGTACTGGATTTAGAGTATCCATATTTAGCATAAAGTTTTTTTTTAAGTCAGTTCTCGCCAAAAAATACTAGTGAAAGTTTTAATTAAGTTTTAAATCAGAAATGAATTAACATTTTATAAATTTTTTTAATATCTTTCTAGAATATATGTGATAAATTAATTCCACGAGAGGGCGCTCAGCATTCTTCCGGCGAAAGTCAGACGTCCGAGGGCAGAGTTCACAAGAAAGAAAGGAGCGACGGGCATCAGCCGAGAAGGGTGCGACTTGAAATCGAAAAGACAGGATTCTCTGAAAAATCTCGAAACCTGAATTCTGGAGTTGAAGAATTCCTCTGCAAATGCCCAATGTATCAGGCGTATGTGGGAAAGATCCTTTGAACAACATCAACTGCCCATCTTTGTGTTATATAAATTCTTTTTTCATCATTGAATTCTCTCTTGTAAAAATCATCATAATCATCCTTTGCTCATCAAGGAATCAACGATTAAGCTACCCAAAAGACTGATGAATTGAAATCCATCCCACTCACATATATTCACACAAAAATCAAATTTATGCTATTTTAAATTTTAAAAAATCCTTCCATCAAAGGCAGATTGCTTTACATTCTAATTTACCAGAAACAAATTGTTAGATGCAGTCAAAATTAGGACTTGAAAAATCCCTTTCTAGCCTCTAACTTCTAAAATATTGCAATTATCGAAAAGCTTTAAATGCAACAGTTTTTCGCCTTAATGAGGTGCTTATTTGTCTAAATCAATTTATTTTCTACTTTCAATATTGGCAAAGTTTAGGCGAAATGAAAATTTCAACCCTTCACCGTATCCACCCTTTTGAGCTAGATGAACCATTTACGAACTATTTTGAGATTTTTACATTTCTAAGAACATATTCTAAGACTTAAAATTAAGACAAAATTACTTCCGTTGTTCTGTTTGCAAGGTAACACGGGCAAAGAGTTATGCGCATATTATATGTATAACTTTTGAACGTAGGTTGTTCTTGGGTTCTAAGGGCCACGGACCAGGTTCTTGGGTTCTTAGACCCAGGGCTAAGGACCAGAGCCCAATTAGGCCTTAGCCTAATTGGGGCTCGGGGCTAAAGTGTTTGATCCCCCTCCCCCTGATACACTAATTCAGTAATGAAGAACCATGGATAGAATTTCTTTATGGTTTTTTTTCGTTAATTCAAAAGGCTATTTGTTTTCACAAATTACCAAAAAAAATTTCATATATTTAAGCCTCTGTGTTTTTGAATTATCACGTTTGATAATATCTAAAATTACAAGCCGAATAATAGCCAACTATAGTTGGATTTGACTGAAAATCTATTGTCTATTTTGTAGATAGTGTATCTATTTTATAGTGTCTATTTTATAGATATAAATATATGCAACTAATTTTGTCTATCCAACTCTCTTCGTTTTGAAATTATCGTATTAACACAATAAGGACCGCTCACGAGTGTTTTCATATTTCACGTCCCATCTGTTACGGACTGCTCACGAGTTTTCTTGTCTTTTGCTTTCTCTGCACTACGGATCGATGTTTAGAAAGTACAAATTTGCCCCAAAACGTGCGATTCCAGGCTTATGTCTTACAGATTTCTTTGCAGTCCTTAATACGCTAATTTTTATTTGAACAGCCAGACAGACGAACTTTCTCAGAGTATATTTTCCTCAACATTTGATAGAAATTTCAATTTGTTATAAAAATTACATACCAAATAATGTTAGATACAGTTCTATTAACCAATTAAAACAAAAATTCGATACAAAACTGTACTTGTAGTCACAAAATGCAATACCAACTTTGATATATTTAAGTCATCGCGTTTTTGAATAATCACGTTTACATAGTTTTAAAAATGCAGATTGACAGACCATCAATATTTGGTTAAATGACTCCAAATTTAGTAGGTGTCTATACTATCTATATATATCAAACCTATGTAACAAATTTTACACATCTAGCTCTCTTTTTTTAAAAAAAATTATTGCGTTAAATTATATCCAAATAGTCTAACAGGCGTACTACCTTTAAACATATTTTACTCAAAATTTGATTTTAAAAAAATCTGCCAAATTGATATTAAAACCGCATACCAAATTCCAAGCTCTTAGCTCACGTCGTTTTCTAGTTATCTTTGTCACCGAAAGACAAAAGATGGAAATTGTAAAAAAAAAATGTCTTTTTCGAACTGAGAGACGTCTAAAACGTGGAGATATATCAAAATCTTGAGCTGGAATTTTTTTTTATTGATGATCTTACAGTCTCTTATACTGCATATCTGAGAAAAAATGAATCAATTTGACTCAAAAAGGTCTAGACAGTGTCGATTGACCAATATTATATATATATATATATATATATATATATATATATATATATATATATATATACTGTCGATCATAGTGTTGTCCATTCGTTTAGTTAATCCTCAGAAAATAACATTAATAATCCAAGACTAATTTTCAGATATTTCTATTATTATCATGCGGTCTGATCAACAGCTTCCTACACACAGACCACATCCTCCTTCTTACATACCTGTCACCCCAAGAAAAACAAGACACCAAAAAGAACAAATGACAAGGGGACACGCCTCGGGTCGAAGTCTGGAGCAAGACCCAGGGATGGACGTTTCTGTTGCTAACAGGCCGAGCATTTCTCATCTGTGAAAAAGCATCCAATAGGGAGAGGGAGGGGGAGGAGGTCGGTCCACAAAAACAAAGCAGGCAAACAAATAAACGAGCCTCTGTGTTGACTGAGTCACTTTGATGGATAGTGGCCTGGACGTTCCACTGCGCAAACAAAGAGAAGAGGCCTCCCTAAAAATATCAACAGAACTCGAATTTATTGTATCTCGTGTTGCGTTTGTCGTAAGGGCGGAGTGGATAAACACTTCCATTAGGTGATTATTACAACATGAGGGTACGGAGAGCACAGAAGCATTTGTCTACTGAAGAAGGTCTCGACGGCTCGAGATAGCCTCCAAGTATGATTCGATGCTGTAAGAATGGTTGTAAAAGGATGGAAACAGATGCTGAACAAATTTAAAATAGATTATAGAAGTGAAAATGATAAAATTCGGTTTGAACGGTGACTAAAAAACGCCAAGAAAAATCTCGCCTAGTTATTAAAAAAATATTCAAACGCATTATTATTTATTATGAAAAAATTTGAACGTTTGAATCACATGATATATAATTTGAAGATTGGCGATATTTTTTTCTTTGACGACCGGTAATTATCGTAATAAAAGATTTTGATAATGGTAATATTATAAGAATTTTCCACTATAACGATGATTTATATAGTTTCCAGTTGATTAAAAGGTTGTTACGGTAGAATTTAACACTCATTTATTGAGAATATATAAAATATATATATCACAGTAAAGCTGCCAAATATTAATTTTTTAAAGCAATAATTCGCCAAATCTGGCTATTCACCATTTGCAATCCAACAAAACGATAATTGAATCTTTCTCGTGAAAAACTCTGTTTAGTACTATACAAACAACGTCCATTTGGTGATCACTTTAATAATAGGCGAAATGATTCCATAAAATTGGCGATAAGACCTTAAGTAAATTTGGTGATTTGAAGGCAAATCAATAACTTGGATTAATAATCGCATGATTATAAAAGCCATTCATTATACTAATAATTTACATAGGTTCCAAATCATTAAAAATTCTTTAATTTACAATAATCATATTTAATTTGATTCTCAATTAGTCGAAATATCTATAATGTATGCATTATTTTATGGTTGCCAAGTTATAATTTTTTCAAGCAATAAATCACCAAATTTGGAAATTCACCAATTGCAATCTTACAAAACGATAAATGAATGTTTTTCATGAAAACTTGGATCCGAAATGGCGTTTATTTGGCGAGAACTTTAACAGTAGGCGAAATATTTTCGTAAAGTTGCCGACAAAATTTTACTGTTATCTTGACTAACCAATGACTGTGGTTAGCAGAGAATTAAGGAAAAATTTAATTTATTTTATAAATTTTCTTTGTATGTATGTTTTCACATCTGGAAGGAAATCAATAAAGTCTGTATTAGTTAAAACCAAACAGTATAATTATAATTTTATTTTCACGGAGGGGAAAAGAATTAATGCCATCTGCTAACAATATTTTTGTAAAATCTACAGTGACTGTTTGATTTTCTTCGTTCAGCTTTGTTGTACTGTGAAGATCTCATGATTTTTGAATGTAGAGCATTGAGTGTTGAAGATCGAAACAAATCAAATGTGGAAAGATGAATCGTTCCTATTAACGTTAGGTTCAAAATTCGAAAATGATATTTTGATTGAGATAAAGATTGAAAGAAAGGTTTATGGATCTAATCAGTTATATTTTTGATTAAACGCTTTTTTATTCATAAGATTATAAATGTGTACAGTCAATATGCGATAAGCGTGGTCAAGAGTTGGACACAAATAACAACAGTTCCGATGAGAACACCATATTTCGAGCTTCATTTATTTCATTTCGAATTATCAATTCAAAAAGGTAGTTGAACAGACAGGCAAATCAATAAAAGAAACGTACTATTTTGGTGAAAAGTTTCGGTACTTACATGTTAGACCGCCCATCTTTATCGCCAAATTTAAAGGCGTCGCCGATGAGTTGCTAAACCGCCAATAATGGCAAAAACCACCATTATTTAAAAAATTGTTCAAACCTTAACTGGCGTAAACAATTTTGTTAGTTTCGTTGGCGTCGACGGTTAATCGTCAAATTTGACTCTATCGCCAATTAGTTACTAAACCATTGGCGACCGTTGGCGTTGATGGTTAAATACATAAGTACCAAAGTTTCTTCTATCTAGCTCGTTTTAAGCTGTCCTTTTCGCAGACGAAGATTTCATTTTTTTATTAAGATATTTTATAACATATTTTATAAATATATTTACAAAATTTCGAAATTGAATTTTTTGATGATTACATTATTTTTTTCCTTTTACCTTTTACGCGTGAAAGTCAAGAAGGACTAAGTAATAAAAGAAACTAAAGTTAGTAATAAATTTAGTTACTTTCAAATAAATTCTAACCATTTCAAAAAAAAATCTTTCCGACACTTTCATGACTTTAAATGTGATGTACTAATTAGAAGCAATAATATTGTTGTTGTTACTAATGACACTTGCCATGGACAAGCGCGCTGATGGCCATCAGCGATTTTAAGCCGAATGGGCGTCTCTTGTTTTTGAGGTAGCGCCAACTAGGACTAAAAGTACGACTTAGCTACACACTCATGACATTTACTTGCAGAGCCCCTTTTTACATGGGGGCACAGTCACATATCTCACAGATAGCACACAGAATAACAACCATGCCCGAACCGGGACTCACAGATCGCGAAGAAGACGCGCTACCTCTGTGCCAGAAAAACGGCAGCAATAATATTGTTTGGTTTAATATAAGAATATTTGCAATTTTTTATTTTATTCCTAATAAATATTTTTTAATATTATCATTAGCAACTATTTAGTAATTTCAAGGGGTTTTTTTGTATTACATTATGTATATGTATATATGACATACAACGAATAATATAATTTATTTATACAAATTGTATTTGGATTAAAAACACGATTTACAAATTCTATACACGATATGCAGAAAGTGTTATTTTAAAGTTCGTCCTTTTCTTACTTTTTCAAATAAATTAACATTAGAGCCCTTTCATTTATTTTTATGAACAGGAGATATAATACTACGTCTATTCATATCAACCATTTCTGAAAAAAAAAAACACGATATATATTGTTGCACAACAAGTATCGGACCGAAAGTAAAGCCTCAATAGACTAGCAAAAGCGATAAATAAAACTGAATAACCACTACTTCATTAAACCCAATGACCTAAATAAATTCCCATCTACCACAAAAAAATTTCGAAATGCGGCCTGTAAAGGAACAAAAACCTTAACAAAATAGAAAAATGAAGAGCTCGAAGCAAAGAGAAAAGAAACTCACCAGGAAAAATACCTCTCGGAGATGACTTGACGTTTTCTATTCAGTTATTATTTCACTGTTTCAACATTTCCTGTTTGGAATTGTATACCTCTACAGTCATCTTATGGATATATGTGTCACCTGCGAATATAAATATTCAAAATGAGGCTAAATGACTCGGCAAATAGGAAATACAATACGAAAAATATACGACATCGTTGCGATTTGAAATTAGTGAAATAGGCAAGGTATTCTAGCATTACATATGCATGACTTCCTCAGTTACATTGTGCTACTTGGCTACGAATGGAAAACACGTGCACAATACACAAAACTCAGTGAAAAGGTTGACTGATGTGGTCTCATTCATACAGCTTATTACTGTATTTGTAATAAATAGAAAAAAATCATCTATTGAAATTGTACGGATTTAAAGGTTTTATTTTACAAATGAAGTAATTTAAAGATATAATTTACATGGTAAATAATTTAATTCATAATTCTAAGTATCCTTTAAGGAGACCAGGGACCTTTAAAACGAATTTTGGCAATTATCACCTTAGCAATTTCAAATTTTACAGGCAATAAGAGCAGCACTATAGTAGATGACACACAAAATTTTAAAGCATTATATTCATTTATTTATAGTTAGAGGCTTAATATAAAATTATATTAGCGATAAATAACGTTAATTAAAAATGATCCAGGCGCTACAAATTTGTTCGAAAGAGCTCCAATATTTATTATTACATTCTCTAACCCTTTTGGAACAAAAGTTGGGATTAAATTTGAAATTTTTAGCTCGAAATATCAAAATTAGCCAATATAACTTAATAACTTAAAACTACTTACACTTTTAAAAAAATCAATAGTTTTAAGTTATTCCGTTGTTTAATTTTGGTATTTCGTACTCAAACTTCAAGATTAATCCCAACTTTTATTTCAAAAGAGTTAGATAAATCAATAATAAAAATTGGAGGGCTTTCGAACAAATTTGGAACGCCTAGAACATTTTTCATTAACGTTATTTATCGCTAATATTACATTGTATTAACCTCCCTAACCCATAAAAAAGTTAATATAATGCTTTACAATTTTGTGTGTCATCTACTATAGTGTTACTCTTGATACCTGTAAAATTTGAAATTGCTGTGAAATTTACAAAAAAAAAAAAAAAAACTATTTTAAAGGTTCCTGGTCACCTTAAAGCTATCAAGTTTCTGAAAGCATCATACTATCTAATCCTGGCTCAAAATGCCTTAAAATACTCACTTTAATAAGATAATAAAAGTATTTTCATACTCAACATATTATTATGTTTTTATAATCTTTACTACTATTATAAATGTGAAAGTTTGGATGGATGGATGGATGATGTTGGTCAATCACGCCAGAATGGCTGAAAGAAATTGGATGAAATTTCGCACAGAGTATAGTCTAAACAATAACATATGCTACTAATTAATCTGGCGAATTGACTAGCTAATCTTTTATTAATTAAAAACTAACTTTCTTAACAAAAGTCTTCATTTCCCCCAACGACAAATGAGTAAAACTTCAGTTTGTTTTATTCTCACGCTAAAGAGGTTACGATTAACATGTTTTCGACCGGTTATTTCAAACGATTCTGTTCACCTTAGTGTTTGATGCATTTAAAATTAAACATCGTTAATTAGTAGATTTTTCGGAAACATTTTGAAATATTTTTGATTAAAATAAAACAGAATAAAGGAAAAATTTCTATTCTGTATCGTGTTACTTCAACTAGCGTAGAATATTCAAGTATTTGCGTTCTCTCAATTGGCGTTGAAAATTCCCGCAATCATAGCGTTCGATAATATTTTACGTTGTGATCAGCTGGTTAGTTCTCACAGATAAAAATTAAAATTTCACGCATACCAAATCATGGATAAAAGCTAGTAAATCTTATACTATAATACGAGGAATGGTTGTCAAGTCGAAAATCGCCCCAGAATTAATAAACTCCAGTAAACTTGGGGGTCTGGGGTTTTTGGCCACGAGGAATCGATTGGCGCCGGTTTTGAAGCGCTACGGTTGAGCAGTTCGGAGTTACAGATAGGATATTTTCAAACTTTATTAGTTCGCCATAATGGCTACTTAAATTTTCAAGTGGTAACGTGCTGCCATCTATAGCCAATATGCCATCTGTATCATTATTCATATATATATATTTTTCATTTCATGCAGACACGTGATGAAAATTGCATTTTTATATGTTTAATGCGCAATAATAATTTATTTTTTTAAATTTGAGTTTTTGTCAATCTGATGGCAATATATTAATAAGATAATTTTTTCCCTTTTACTCGTAACGCATGCTTGGAGCTTAAGTTTTAATTTTATCTTATACTATAATACGAGGAATGGTTGCCAAGTCGAAAATCGCCCCACATTTCCGACATTTCAACGAGTTAGCTTCGATACCTGTTTTCTCCGAGCGGAGCTCGGTCACCAGCTGGTAATAAAACAAATGAATACATTGAAATTGTTGGATTTTTATTAAGTTGTTATTAATTGCATTAACTGAATACGTGTGATTCAGTTTTATTGAATAATAAGATGAAATTTTAATATAAGTTTTTCGTATTAGAGTCAAAAAATCACTCTTATCAGCTCATAAACCGAATGCCAAAAGTGGCAAGTTCTAACTATTTATAGAATTTTATACGGAGAGGTAATCAATTCTTTTCAAGCAATAATTTGCTTCTTGTGGGAGAATTCAGCCGAACGTATTAATTCTAAACACGGAGACGGTTGAAATTAGTTTTACATTTCGTTAATTAATGAGTGCCGACTTTTATTATGCAATTTCCTTTCAGAAAAATCCTGAATTGAGAAACCAAACATCTGAACATCATCAAGATTGCGCAATTTACGAGGAAATAACTAGAACATTAATCAAAGTTGCCTTTCACCAGATCATTTCGCAATACAAGAGATTCCATTTATTTTAAAAGATGAAATTGCTGTTTAAATAAATAGTCTCGATTTCAGTACAAAAAAAATCGAGTGATTTTTTTAATGAAATACCAGACGATTTTTCTCAGAAAACCAGATTTTCAAATAAAAATGATATTTTTATCATATCAGAACATGACGTTGTTTTTGGGATGAGATTTTTGACGTCAACAAAAATTCGTAGGCGAAAAATAAAAAAATTATTATCTGTACGAGCGTCTGAAAAATAATCAGCTTTTAACAACGCGTTGCCATTGCATTTACAAAAGATCCGATTAAAAAAAATTAATGACTGCAGCAAATAAAACTCAGAAAAATGTAGTTTTTAGCACGTGATTATATGAAATGAAATAAATAGGAAATGTGATATTTTTTTAAACAATAAATGAGGGACAAAGTTTTTTGCATCGTTTGCGGTACTAAAGTGGCTCATTCAATGAAACAATTGAAATAATTAAAAATATAATTTAACTCGAATCATTGGACATTGTTTTAGCCAATTCCAACTACAGGTGTATACACTATAAATATTAAATAAGTGAATTGAATTTTATTTATTTCTCTATCTTTATTTTGTAGTAACGGTAAAAAATATATTCAAACAGCTGGATATACGGACTTACCCCGAAAATATTTTCTCAAAATTTGATTTAAAAAAAATCTACAAACTTGGTGTAAAGACTGTCCATCCAATTTCAACCATCTTATTTCAAAAAGCCTTTGAATTATTTTTGTTATACAGACAGATGCACATTTCCAAAAAATGTGTTTTTCCAACTTATTTAACTAGTTAACTGAGTATGACGAAATCTTTTGTCATGAAAATGTCTTGAACGCGAAAAATTTCCCATTTTGAAACGAGCTTAACAACATTTTATTCCGCAGTTCATTGGTTAAAACTTAGAGATTGGTCAAAGTCTCTAGTTTGAATTTTTTGACGATTACTAAACTTTCACTATAAAATGCAAACGAGAAAGTAATAAAATTTCACATGAGTCAGGAAAGTTAAAATAACAAATTAATTTCTCTGCTACCAAATAAGAATAAAACGTCTAGTTCTGAGAATGTGACAAAAATTTTCTGATGCTAAGCCTTACTCAAGAGACTATCAAGAAAGACATCAATATTGTCCGATCAATACGTAATCGCTTTTTTTAAGAAACCAGTCTCGCTGTGTTTCTTCAGCGGCTGATTACAGTGATATCATCGTTTTAAATCTGTTACTTCCTCCTTTTTAAGTGAAAAAGTGGTTCTTCGAACAGGAAACTCGTTCTCTCTTCTTGGAAAAAACAAATATTGGCCGAATTTTATTGACCGAATTTTATTGAATTTTATTAAAAACAAATATTGGCCGATTTTTACTTTCTCAAACACATAATATAGAGAAAGTATAGTAATGGTTCAAAAATTCGAACTAGAGGTTTTGACAATTCTCCACGTCCATTAATTCAAAAAACTGAAAATATGCGTTTATCTATGACGAAAAATAACTCAAAAAAGAATTAAGATTGACGTTTGAAATTTGTTATACTGCCTTTACACCAAATTTTCAGATTTGTGTCAAATTTTGTGTAAAATCTGTTCAGAAAAAAGTCCGTCTGTGTAGTTATACGATTATAATTTCACATGACAATTACAAAACAAAGAAGGTTGGATAGATAAAATTCAATTTTAACTTCAATAGTATTGACAACTACACCTTACAGTTTTCTAGGAAACAGCCCGTTTATTTAAGCTTCAAACTATAGCTTGCAGGGCTTCTTAAATTCTTAAAACTGAAAAAAAAAATACTCCAACCATTTTAGAATTCCATCGGTTTGTTTATTCTTAAAATTTCACAACATATATTACGAACATTGCCAAATTCCGAAAGATTTACAATTGATCGTCAGATATTATACAAAAAGTAAACGAAATAATAATAATAAAAAATATGTTTATCAAAGAAAAAAAATCGTTTGCTTTTAACTTTTAATAATATTTTGATTAAAATAAAAATAGTGGCAGTTATAAAATGTCTAAAAAGGAATCGTCTGCTAAATGTCTGTTAACAGATTTAGATTATGATGTTTACCGACTACAAATTTTGAGGCAAATCTAAAAAACGGATCGATTGTCTGTGGTCTGTGTGTAATTAGATAAAGTAGGGCTAATATTACATCGTTTAATTTCTTAATCTGTCATGAAATGTAGAAATAACAAAGTGTAAAGAAATAACAAAGTAATAAGAAATAACAAATAATTGTTAAAATTTCTTCTTGGTAAAGCTAGAAAACAGATTCTTTTTCAAGTAAGTCACTATTTAAGTTGAGGAAGAAAGCATTGAAATTCCTTAGACGAAATCCAAAGAGATTTGTCTTACCGAAACATTCTGAGATACACTTCAATTAATTTATTTTATACTTCAATTAATTTATTTAGCGGGATACACTTCAATTAATTTATTTAGCCAAATTTGGCTATACAACGTCAAGCACATGGTATTTACATGAAGCTTGAAATTCTATCACTACTAGGATTCCGAAACAAATGCCCCTTAACCCCCTAACTGGTTGATTTTCCTTGCTATCTAATAAGATGACACCTTCTATTTTGGGAATATTTTCATATTTTGATTCAAATGGAAATCCATGGAATACTTGGCTTATCTACGTATTCAAAGTAATTTTACTAATGAATTATAATTGTTATGAATGATTTTTTTGTTTACAACTATCAAAATTCGATAAATCGATGCATGTACGGTGAACGGACAAACCGGTTAAGGGGTTAAAACAATTTTCAGTTTTAAAATAATTTACAATGAATAAATTAATTATAAAGAACCTCTTTAAAATAGTCGATCACATGATTCGCCAATACCTTTAAGATATTAGATTTATCTAATTTAAGATTTAAAAAAATGATGTATTAATGATGGTACTTTCCAATACTATATTTCTGACGCCAATACATTTGCATCATTCTCTTTCCAGAGACATTTAAAAATACATTTTTATCAATATCGTAAGAATGTGAGACAAAAATCTCCAAACGTGAAAAAACACACAAATCATTTTGAAGCCACAGAAATCTTCCGCCACAAATCAAATCAAAGTACCAGATTTAACGTAATTCAAGACGCGCGAATCAATGCGAAACACGAGAAGTACTGTTATCAGTTCGAAGAATTCCGCCGCTCCGGGGCGACATAAATAAAACAGGCTGCACCCAATAATCAAACACCGATAAACCACGACGATTATGATAATCGCGCTCACTAAAAGCCAAATCAGCCATAAATACATGCATATCGATAGTACGCCCTCACACACACAGAAAAATCATCCGCCATTATAACATTCGTTTCCATGACAACGATTCTAGGTGACGTCATCCCAAGTGACATCCAACCAGTAGGTAGTTTTCGAACCGCCAGGTGTGGTCCGGACGGGGAGGGAGTCGATAGAATTTTTGGGGGGCCTAGGTGTGCCCTCAAAATGTCCTGACATATAAGAGATCGATTTTTATTTTCGTTTTTAAGCCACAGGTACATCGGTCGATTGACTTCAAAGAAGAACAGAAGACATGCCCCCGATATTTTTTTTTTTCTTTTGGAAGAGTTGTAAAAGTAATTTAACTTTTGTTCGAACGAATGTTATGAATAAATATTTATATAATTTTGACAAAGAAAGGAATTTTATCAATTGGCGAATTAAGAGCAATAATTAAAAAACCGAAATTTGGCATTTGTTACTTGAAATTTTGAATCAAAGATTGCATTTGAATTCTTTTTTCTTTACGAGCGAAAATAGTCCGATTTAATGATCTCGAAAGTCACTAACTTAAAAAAAAATTAAATTTTTTATATTTTCCATTTTTTAATATAAGGACAATTGCAAAATTTTGAATCTAAAAGAAAATTCATATATTTTTCTTAAAGCATTCAATGACGAATAGGTGGACATACTTAAGCTATACAAGCTGTCAATCTGCTAAGGCAATGAGAATTGAAGGTTGATAGTCAATTATTGTAAAGATGTCAATCATTTGCTGAATTTTCATAGTAAAAATCCTGAAGTCCATGAGTCAAATTACAGACGCATGGTCGAGGACTATTTACTGCATTGCAAATTTACCAGGAAAACAAACTGTAAATTATTAAAAAGTCTTGGTCTATGTCAAAAAAGGTTCCATAATTTTAGAAATGATAGACTAGGAGAATTTAGACTTAAAAAAAAACTCGTTAGTTTGCAAAGAAAAAGTTTTATGTTCTAAAATAAAAGCTGCTGAAACTTCAGGTTAGTTGATCAGATTTTATGCTATTCAAAAAACTCTGTATAACTGTAATAACTACTTTTGTATTGATAAGCTGCGAGATGATCATTAACTTACTTTTCCTGTTTAAAGTCAACCACGGTTCAAAATAAAAGCAATATAAAACCAAATTTAATATGCAGACAGTGGAAGACAAAGCGAGATAAATTTCAGAAAAAAAAAATAAACGAATGATAAATTATCTTTGATTTGGAAAGTAAACACTTTGAAAATGGTGCAAGTGATCCTATGAAAATGTTATACTTGCATTTGTTGTTCATTAGTATGATTTTTTTCTGTGACTATCGTATTTTACGTCATTCATTTTTGTAAAGTTATTTTTTTAATACTCGAATACTAATAAAATTTTATTTAAGCGATTTCGTTTGTGCTCATTGTAATTACTGTCCTATTTCCACCCTAAATTCATCAAAATTTTATCTATCACTAATTCTTGCAACAGATTTTTTTCTCGAAAATTCTGTTTATATATGAAATTTAGTTCATTTATTTTATTGATATATGTCTCTAAAGCTATTTTAAAGCCCTCCGATATATTTACTACATGTTTAGATAAATATTATAAGTTTATCACACTTATGACACCAAAAGCTGTTCTGCTCGTTAGCCTAAAAATGTTCCTACTTAATTCAATTTCACAAGTATCATAAAAATTATTACTCTTATTCAAAATAAAGCGTTCAAACTTTTTGGAAATTTTATTTAATCTTTAATATATGTAATACACATACCTCTAAAAAGGGAAGGATATTAGTAGCCATCTGATATATTTATTACAAGCTCAGATAATTCAGACATTTATTGCACTTATTACATCAGAAGAATTTCTACAAGTCCCCAAAAGTTGCTCTTACCCAGTTAAATTTCGCAAATATCATTATCCATTATTCGAAATAAAGTGTTCAATTCTTTTTAAATTTTAATTTTACTTTTAATATATGTAATATACAGGCAGAAAATATTATGTAACCATAATAAGCACCTCCACATAAGTTAGATAGGTTCATATCCTATGAGCACTAAAATTCAACATTCTTCAGATGCTGTATTAAATATTAAATAAAATAGTTAATATTTAATATTTTGAAATTTGTAATATTTGCAGTTTTATAAGTTTAAAAAATAGGCAATTATGCAAAAATAGAATTTAAATTAAAATTCTGGATAAGAACTGCAGTTTAATCCATATATAGAAACTAAATAATTCAATAATGCCTTTTATTCTATTCAGCTTTCCCGTTCTTTAATCTAAGTTATTTAGACATACACTTTTATAAACCATTACTGAAAAATTAAATTTTACAGAATAAAGATAACTATATAAAGAGAAAGATTGAACAAGTTAAACAAAATCGTCTGCGATTTGTTTCGTATTAAATTTAACTAAGATTAGAAAATAAATAAAAATACTTTAATTTTACCAAATCGTCTGCAAATGGAGCTACATTAAATTTAAAGAAAATAATACATATAGAAAGAAAGATTCAAAATAAAATCAGAAAGTCGAATTGCCTCTTTCATTCGGAGCAACTAACATTTAATGCCTGAATAAATATATCTGAGCTATATTCAAATAATTCTAATATCTATAAATTCCATTTATTAGATAACATAAGAAACAATTTATCCTTTAATCATTCAATTCATTTTGGCACAAAAAGAGAATAAAATGTTAAATCGCATTTTTTTTCAAAAAATGATACTTACGATTCAAATACAGACAAATTTGTTAATATTAAGAATTCCGCTTAAAAAATTAACTTATTTCAAAATTTGCTCAAAGCTTCTGATACTTTTCTAACGACAGGAATATAATATATTAAATATAGGATGGTCTATTCATATATGTCATTAATCGATTTTAAAATCTGCTTTCATCACAACTGTGTAAATAATTTCGTATGCTTTTCAATAGGAGTAATATTAAGATTTGCTGAATTTACCCGTTGTTACAATTTGAAAGTTCGATATAATCTGAAATATAGCTTAATGCAAATAACGTTTTTTTACTTATTTCACTCCATATAAAGAGAGCAGCTACGTATGAATATTAAGCTTAGCAAGCAATATCGTAAATCTCTATAGCAATTTTCCAAGTTTTGGGACATCAAAAAGAAAAAAACTAACTGTTTGCAAATAATTTTAAGTTTAGTGATATTTGCTAATAACTATACATGAAGCATTGATAGCATTTTACTGTCATATATTATATAATTATTGTTGGCTGTACATTTTTTTCTTTTGATAGAAATTTAGAAAAAAACATGAGATAATGTTACTTATTTTAGCAACAATTTTACACTATTACGCATTTAATACCTAAATAGGATAATTTTCTATAAAAATACAATTTTTCTGTCTCAAATTTCTGATTCCAATCCCTTATCAATATCCAAACCTCAGGTTTTAATATAATATTTGAACTATGAAGTAAATATTCAATATTTTAAATAAAATATCTTTCTAAGTTAAATATTTTTTCAAAAGTTAACACAGAAAAAAATATCAAAAACATATCTCACTTTTATTCATTGTATCAGGATAGTACCCATTAAGATTCAGCTTTTTAATGTAAAATAATTTTTTTTTAAAAAAATTTATATTAATATATATTTTGAATAAAATGTGCTTAATTTAATAATTAACTTTATAAAATGCGGCAGAGGTTTTGGAGTGGGGACATCTTAAAATACTATTAATTTGTGAATAATTGATTTTGAAAATTTAAGGTATAATTGTACATTTTTATTGTAAGAACATACATGAATATACATTGTATTTTATACTTAGTTATTTCAGTATAAAATACAATGCAATAAATTGTCTTAAATTTTCAAAAAGTTTTATTATTTATTAAATGGCAATTTCATACCTTGATATTGAATGCAGAAAAGAAATCAGATGGCAAAAAGCAATGACGGCATTGATTCGATAATCCGATATCAGTTGAAAACCTTACTAATCTGGATTACCAAGATTCGAAAATTCAAATGCTCACAATAAAATACAATTCGACTATGCAAATCATAAAAAAATACAAAATTATTTTTACTATTTATCAAGCATAATAACAATAAAAAAGGACGCTGAGCTTGAAATCAGATTGAATTGAAATTTGAAATTATGCCGAAGTTAATTTCAAAAGTCAAAGATCAAAAGTGAAAGAAATAAAGAAAAAAAGTATTAAAAGTTAAATAAAACAAAGTAAAAGAAAAATGGCATCGATCAGTAAAATACTACCATTTCTTCCAGTCAGAAAGAATAAAAAAAACACAATTTCAAATCATATTTACTCCTAGATTAATAGAGACTAGAAAATTTAATCATATTTTTGAGAAGGCGAAGGAAATTGAGTTAGGGAATCCAATATCAACTACATCCCCGAAAAATGTATTCGGAGTTAATGTATTAAAAAACGAGCAAAACTGGAAGGCCAGGCAGTTAAGTACATCAGGTTCCCTAGAATGAAAAACAATAATTCTGAACTAATATGCTTTTAAAAACTGGATTATTTTCTGGAGGAATTTCATCGAGAAAGAACAAAGCCTCGGTAATGCCTTTTTTTTCTCTAGGAAAGAAATTATCATTTACTCTTTCTCCAATGTAATTTGAAGAATATATTTTGACTTCCATTTATGCAAAATAAATGCCACAGAATAAAGGAGATGGAATGCAGAAAGAAAAAAAATAATAAATCTGAAAATGGCGAAGATAATTCGTGATGATAATGGTAAAATGTTTCTGTTTTTATATTCGAAACATTTTTAATTTAATTTATTCTCTGGAAATTATTACAAAAAATTTGAACTTTGTGGAAAATGGCGCAGAATATGCAAGTATTTGTTATTTCATGCAAAGATTGAATGAATAGGCTTCAAATATATAATGGTCATTATGAAAATAATGTATAAGAATTTAGTATATTCACTATTCTTCTCAAAATTATCATCATTATTTTAGAATTTACCAAATCAAAAAGTATACGATACAAGGAGTAGTTATTTCAAATGGCATTTGAATGAATCAGCATTATATACATTGGTTGTTATAAAAGAATGCGTCATATGATTTTAGACAATTCCTAATTTCAACCAACGCACTTATTATTTTAAGACAAAAATAATGTCAAGGATAATGCAAAATTTGAATGAATCAGTTTTATACGCATAGGTCATTATGCAAAATATTGCAAATGATCTTAGTATATCCACTATTTTTCTAAAATTTTATTTTTACTTTATTTCCTCATAATTATTTATAATTTTCAAGTCATGAAGTTCAGGATATTTGATACAGTTAGTTCATAATATATTTAAATGAAATATAGAAACATTTAATGATTATATTGGTCAATACAAAGAATATAGGCCTGGATAGCCTGGTTGGTAGAGCGTTGGACTTATAACTTAGGCTACGAGTTCGAAACTCACCGGCCAAAAGATTCCCCCGAGTGTGTGGCGGTTGGTACTCGTTAAATCTGTCGTGATCGCAAAATCCTCCATGTCAAGAGTAATATCACTGGGGGTACTGGGTCAGAGGTGATCGTTCTCTGTTCCAAATCTCAATACGATCTGAGATGAATGAATTTGCTTGAATGAAGTCCGCACCTTAAAAAGGATTGTGACGTGTGTGTAGCTATGCCGTAGTCTTGGACCTAGATGGCATTCCTTGTAAAACAAGAGACACATATTTCCGGCTTAATATCTGCTTATGTATCAGAGGGGCTTGCAAATGGCAAGTGCTATAAATAACAACAATACAAAGAATGCGTCATTCGATCTTAGACATTCCGTAGCATCAATCAAACTGCACTCGTAAGGGTAAGAAGAGAATAATTCCCGATTTCCTGCCAAGTACGCCAAAATCTTTCCATCTTATTCACCTATTTGGATGCCCACAAAAATTGTAACAAATGATTTAGGGTTGCAATAAAATTTCTTAAGTTTGTCACATTTGGCAAGGAATCGCTTACTCTCTCCACCTCCTAAAAAACTTTTGACCAATGGAAATTATTCTTAGATTTGTTATTGTCATTTCTTATAGCACTTGCCATGGACAAGCTCGCTGAGCACAAGGTCACAGAAATTTAAGCCTAAATAGCGTCTCTTGTTTTGTAGTAGCGCCAACTAGTGCCAAGATTATGACTTTTGCTACTCGTTCAATAAATTCGCTTGCACAGCTACTCTTTTTCTTAGAGATAGAACACAGAAGAACAACCATTCCCTAACGGGACTCGAATCTGGGATGCCCAGATAGAGGGAAAAACGCACTCTCCCTATGCCAAGGCGCTGGCATTCTTAAATTTGATTTGCAATTGATTGTTTGGAATTAAAACAGCTTATGTTAGTTTAATTTATGTTTGTATGGCATAGGGGTTTACAATTGATTGTTTGGAATGAAAACAGCTCATGTTAGTTTAATTTATGTTTGTATGGCATAGGAGTTTACAATTGATTATTTGGAAAGAAAACAGCTTATGTTAGTTTAATTTATGTTTGTATGGCATAGGGGTTTACAATTGATTATTTGGAAAGAAAACAGCTTATGTTAGTTTAATTTATGTTTGTATGGCATAGGGGTTTACAATTGATTATTTGGGAAGAAAATAGTTATGTCAGTTTAATTTATGTTTGTATGGCACTGGAATAGGAATCCGACATAGTAGCTCCACAGATAATAAGATTGCAATAATTAAATACCATATCAATTAGCTGTATGAAAAGATCATATCAGTAATCAAATATAATAAAAAATGAAAAAAAATGACGAGAACTAATGATATGGACATGATTTTTGCCCCCATTCTCTAAATTAGTGACTAAGTAAAGATAAATTCACCACCCAATGGTTATTTTAATGTTTCTAATTTAAAATATTTAATCTCAAAAAATGAAATAAATACTTTTAGTTTTTGATTTTGCGCTCATTATTATAAACCCAATTTCCTTATACTCCACCCTTATTACGTTATTGATCAAACCCTTTCCACCATATCAATCTGGGGAAATACAATCCACGTTTTAAACTTGATAGACACAGACACAATCGAAACAGGTCATGAATCTATGATTCTAAAACTCGAAAGTCAAGAAAAGAAACTAAACTATCCATCGTGGATAACCACTATTTGCTTTGTTCCGAAGTCAGCGTAAATATTTTATTTCATATAAAAGAACAAAGCAATGCGAAAACTAATAAAACTTCTTCAATTTATGACAAATAAGGATACGGGAGTTTCATTTTCTTTCCAGATGGATTATTTTAAGCTAGAACAATATTTTTTTAATAAATAGTTTCGAAATTTAGCAAATAAACTATGAAATCTCAAAAAATACAATAGTTCTATAATTAAATAACTGAAAGAAAACGAGATTTCTTGTTTTCGGCATTATTTTTCAATAAATATTTTCTGATGGAAAGGTAAATCCATATTTAAACTGAGGAAACATTTATTTCATATCATTTTTGTCCTCAAGAAATACAATTTTCATTGAAACTATTTCTGAAGATTCAGATTTAATGGTATTCAGGATTCATAAATAAAGTTAAAAAATTAAAGCATCCATTAAATTTTAATAATTTATTTTGTTTTTTGAAGTTTTTACTGTTGAACTACTGAACAAAGTGTTTAAAGGTCGGTATTTTAGCGATTATGAAAAAATACTATGGATACCAGATACAAAACGTTTTGACCATCAGTAGTTAGATCGTTATAAGGAAATTTATCTTTATATTGAACGATAACTTTTTGATTAAAATCTACTTCAGCTTACAATGCAACAACTCCACAGTTTTAGTAGTCATAAATTGTACATATTTGCTTTTTATTTTACTTTTTGACTCACGAAAACCAAGTTTAAAAGTGTATGTCAATTTATCAATTTTTTTTTCGTCTATTAACTTTTTCAAACTCTTAATCTATTTTTCAAACTTGTACTAATTAATTAATCCTTTAAATTGAATAAAAATCTAGTTAGTAACTTGTTGTTATTGTTGTTACTTATGGCACTTGCCATGGAGAAGCCCAGCAGATACATCAGCATATTTTAAGCCGAAGATAAGCGTCTCTTGTTTCAAGTAGCGACAACTAGGGCCAGGAGTACGACTTTAGTAACACACTCATCACAATCGCTTGCACAACATCTTTTTACAGGGGGGGATAGGCACACATCTTGCATATAGCATACCGAAGAGCAACCATGCCCGAACGCGGGACTCCCAGAACACGAAGAAGACGCGCTACCTCAGTGCCAGAAAGCCGGCAGTTAGTAATTTTTATCTTAGATATGTTTATCGCCAAGAAGAGCAATAATCAACTTATTATGGCAGCCCTTTAAATAAATGAGATATACACGTTTGCTAAAATTCAAAGCTATAATATAATCAGAGTCATTAAATATTTTCAAAGTATCATTAATTCATAATAATATAAATGTAATATTTTAAATCTATATTTACACTTTGAAAAATAGTAATAAAAATTTCAATATTACTTTTAATATAGCAGGATGAAAGGCAAACAGGTAAAATAATCAATACTATGGATATAATCAGAATAATGTAGTATTTGTAAAGCATTTGCTAGTCATAATAATGTAAATGAAATATTTTAAATCAATATTTTTACTTTAAAAACAGTACTAAAAATTTCATAATTTATATTGATATTACATTAGAACGAAAGTCAAACAGGAGTATCAGAAGCTTTAAGTTTCTTTAACCCTTTAAAGACCGAAAAATAATTCGATGCAAATTATTCACCTAATAGAGAGATTTGTTTATTTCCATGAAAAATAAATATATATATAATTCTTTTAAGTCAAATTTATTTGAACAATTAATCTACATCTCTTGCCGGCTTGCTGGCACAGAGGTAGCGCATCAGCCTCGTGTTCTGGAGGTCCCGGGTTCGAGTCCCGGTTCGGGCATGGTTGTTCCTTTGTGTGCTATCTGTGAGATGAGTGAATGTGCCCCCCTGTAAAAAGGGGCTCTGCAAGCGTATGTGTGTCTGTTTCATCTTCATATGAGCTAGAAGTCAGACTTCTGCCCTCGGGTGCTCAGGGGTTCATACCCTCAGAAGCTACTGCACCCCTCTTTCCGCGGTATAAAGCGGACACGACATACCATCATCTACATCTCGTAATCATTATGTAGACATTTTTAAAAAATAAATTTGAAAAATAAGCAAATAAAACGTACAAATGATGCACAATCTTGAATGTCGAGTCACACTCGACATCGGACCGCAAAGGGTTAAAACAACAGAAGAGACAAACATTTTCAATCCATAAGCCAAGAAGAAAAGCAATTTAATAATTTGACTGATTGATAATTTTAAATTAATATAAATGATTAAGAATTATCTTTTTTAGAGTTTATTTCATGACTGTAGACGGTAAAAAATATTTACACTATGAATCAAAAATAAGGAATTTGTAAAGGTAATCGCATTTCCTTTGGCGAGACATAAATCACGATCAAAATCTCACTGGATGTAATAAAATTTCAATTCTTCCTGCTTCGACGAGATTCAAGTCGAATTATTCACATTTTTGTGGATATAAAAGAATTTATTTCGAAATTTCAAACTGGTTTTATTCAATAATTACGAACTATTTTTACGAAGAAACATATACGCATATTTTGAAGGGGGAAAGGATCAATACGTTTAAACACTTGATAAATGATGTCTAATTTACTTTAATAATGAAAGAAAATATTATTATCAAGAATAAAAAAAAGAATATAAAGTCTAAGATCGCAAACTCAAGTTATCATGTGAGAACATTATTTTTAAGTCATTACATGTCTTAATTTATTTATGTCTTTAACCAGTTTAAACCGGTTTGAAACAATCACAATTCACAATTTTCTCTCTCTCTCTCTCTCTCTCTCTCTCTCTCTCTCTC
>JAOUZG010033162.1:1791257-1808246 GCA_026289955.1 Argiope argentata
TTTTTTTTACTTTCATTTTTAATTTTTCTAGCTGGAGACAAAGATTTGGAACTAGACCGATTTTGAAATGAAATAACAGTTATGATGTCATAGTTCTTCGTCATCTTTTTAAAAATTCATCTGCTGTCAAAGTAGAATACGTAATACAAAAGCAGCAATACTGGTAAAAGCTGGATGAATACTTCAATTATGCTTTAATCATTGCCTACGCGATTTCGAGCTTAAATTACTAGCTGCCTTCAATTATTCAAAAACCCCTAACGAAAACAACACCATGTTCTCACATGATAATAAATAAAATTCAAATAAATTTTCTTCAGTACAAAGACATACTTCTGGAATATAAGAATAAAAAGTAATGGATATTTATATGTATATTTAGTTTTTAATTGAATGGATATTTTTATGTATGTATATATATATATTTAAGTAATGAATATATATTTTTTATTTTTATAATTTGTATGGATAAAAAAATTTCTGATTCAAGTTTCCGTTCTTTCATAAATCTCAACAAATCTCTAAACAAACATTATTATATATCACGCTGCATTAGGTTACATTATGCTATCCTGTGACGTCACATCATTTTTCTTCTTGCACAACAGATTCCAATAATACATTTAATTCAGTTTATATATATTACCGCCCCGCTTTAGAGCTCATCAGGCCTGTTTGGGGACGGATCTCATATTTTTTAGCCGCGGTCAGTTGACGAGGATGGCTTCTTAGCTGGCGTCCTCTCTCCAAACTTCTACACCACACCAGTGCCGGCTTTCTGGCACATAAGTAGCGCGTCTTCCTCGTGTTCTGGGAGTCCCGTGTTCGAGTTCCGGTTAGGGCATGATTGTTCTTCCGTGTGCTATCTGTGAGACGTGTGACTGTGCCCCCTCCCCTCTGAAAAAAAAAAGGCTGTGCAAGCAAATGTGGTGAGAGTGTGGCTAAGTCGTACTCTTGACCCTAGTTGACGCAGCTTCAAAAACAAGAGACGCTCCTTTCGGCTTAAATCTACCGCTGTATCAGCGGGGGCTTGTCTTACGTCTAGTTGTATAAGTAACAACAGCAACAACACCACACCAGTGAGAGAACTTTCGGGTTCCGATGATTTTAGCGTACGTCAGACCCACTTATACGACAGTTCTTCGGCTCCCCCCCCCATTGCGTAGAATACATCTTACCACCATTATATTACAATAGAAGAATTGAAATCTATAACGTAAATATAATTTGATATAATAATCTATTAACCTCTTAACCACCATGTACGTAAATCAAATTATTGTGTCTTAAATTCATAATGAAGTAATTCAGTGATGGCGGCATTTGATATAAATTTTAAATGTCCGGAACACCTTTAAGTATTTATGGATTCTTTACAGAATCGCTAGAAAAGCACGTTCTCATAACAGAAACTTAATTAGTTGATAAAGAAAACAAAACAGTTAAGAGGTTAAATTAGCAAGAGAGTAATATTAAATTCCCAAGTGCAGATAATACTTAGACAATTATCGATGCTTTAGAAAGCAAAATAGTAAGGAAAACGGGCTTAAGATAGGAATAAACGCACAGATTAATTACCTATATTTATTCGGTTTTGAAATAACTTCCAGAAGTCTTCAGAATACGACTACTTGAATCAATTGAGAGGGTTTAGATTAAATTATTCAAATATAAAATTTAAATAAGAACTATTAGCGTCAAGAGATTAACATTAGAAGCGTCCGATAGTAGAAAAGTAATTTTCTTTAAGAAATTTCAATAATTAGAATAGGATTCTTCAAGTGCAAATATATGAACTTTTGCTTAAAATTATAAATAAAATGCAGAGCATATTATATTCTAAAGAAAATAAAAGAATAACACTCTGTAAGCCGAATATTTGTTTTAACTACAAAAAAATTGTTGATGAAAAATCGGAAATTATAAACCTATATATGCAAATGAAAACAAATTTTTGTATTTAAAAACTTTTATTGCGTTATAATCATTATGTGACTTTCAAGTCACACCGGCCTATAAAATTGGCACTTCTGTGTATAATATAACTCATATGTGAAAGTCCATAAAACAACTTGCATTTGATGAAAGATATGAATGCACATGCATCCATAAACATAGTTTGGTAATCACTGACAAAAGCACAAATAATTTCAATCGGATCGAATGGTTTCACGTAGTTTTACTGCCAACAGTTTGCACAGCACTTATTTTGCTATTTCGGGATGATGAGCCTAGCAACGGTCATGAATACTAGTATTGGTTGTGTTTGCAACGTCATAGAGTTAAGATTTATGCGCCATCTCATGAATAAAACTATAATTATTTTGTAAAATGTCGATAAATTAAAATGTGACCTGAAAGTTACACGGGCCCAGAGGATTAATGAAATTCTGTTGTTGAAAATATGCATTATATAGTACCTTCTATTAAATTTAAATTGCTTTAACAGTACATACTATCGATAATATTTCCAATTTACACCATTTTATAAAAAAATATCTAGTTATTCTTATCTTAACTTTTAAATTTATAGCGATACAGATCTACAATCGTAAATTTAAACCTCATATCTCTTTATATGTATATAATTTTAATATTACAAGACTATTTTATCGTTTCCGAAAGCAAATAGAATTATTGAAGTTTATTTGTAACGATTTTCAATGTTTGTGCGCATCTGAAAATATTTTCATTTTGCCGGGTGTTAAGAATTATGATTATTTATACAAAAATTAATTAAATATACATGAATTTTTTGTTTGGATAGAAACAAGATAAGAATAATTAATTATAATAAATATTAAATTTGTAGCTCAAAGGGTGATTGTTGATGAAAATGAAGAATACATCAATATGTTGTTTTTAAATTTTTTTAAAAAAATTACATGATTTTTTTTTTGTATTTTTGCTATTATCTACCCATATTTGCAGGTCCAGTTAGGATTTCTTTTATTTAAAAAAATGAAACGAAAACTTTATAAACAACGTGTAAATTTTTCTGAAGATTTTAAATAAATTTGTAATAAAGTAGGTATAAATGGAGAATTTTTCAATGAATGATTTTGTTCTGGGGTCAGTTACAGAAGACAAATTATTGTAAATTTTCTTTACAAGTAAATTTGAAAGCAGTTTTAAAATGACCATTTATTTTTAAAAAAATGCCGGCTTTCTGGCACAGAGGTAGCTCGTCTTCCTCGGGTTCTGGGAGTCCCGGGTTCGAGCCCCGATTAGTTCATGGTTGTTCTTCTGTGAGATGTGTGAATGGGCATCCCTGTATTAAAGGGGACTGTGCAAGCGAATGTGTGTGTTTAATCTAAGGGCCGGGATGGCCTGGTTGGTAGAGCGTTAGACTCGTACTCCTTAGGTTACGGGTTCGAAGCTCACCGGCCAAAAGATTCCCCGAGTGCGTGGCGATTGGCGCTCGTTAAATCTGTTCGTGGTCGCAAAGTCCACCATGTCTAGAGCAATATCACTGGGGATACTGGGGCAGGGGTGATCGTTCCCTTTTCCAGGTCTAAATTACGATCTGAGATGAATGAATGAATTTGCGTGAATGTAGTCCGTCCCCTAAAAAGGGTTGTGATGTGTATGTAGCTAAGTCGTACTCTTGGCCCTAGATGGCGCTAATTGTAAAACAAGAGACGTATATTTCTGGCTTAAAAAATCTGCTGATGTATCAGCGGGGCTTGTCCATGGGAAGTGCTATAAGTAACAACAACAACAACAAATCTAAGTCTGTCTGCCTATTTCTAGGTGCTCTGATCCTTGTGACTAAAAGAGGCTGCGATCTTGTCCCATCCAGCCATGAAATTGGTATAGCACTGCTGGTCAATAGGGGCGTGCAACAACAACAAAATTTTTAAAAAATGATTCCAAGGAAAAATAATCCTATTTTTTACACCAATACGTATCAATCTTATATTTTTAAACGAAACAAGTTATTCTTTAATTATATATTTATTTCAAAGTATATATGAAATAGAATCAAAAATGATAAATCCCCCCTCCCCAAATAAACGAGTTACAAATGCGATTATAATTGACCTCTAGTGACACAGAGGGATAAATAACAGCATTGCTAAGGAATTCACTTCGGGATAAGCAAGAAACTAGATTTAGCCCGTTTGAACTCTAACTCATCATTACTTTAAAAAAAATGAAACCTATTTGTGCTTAAGCAACGACAATATAATTGAGGTTGTGCTAGTTACTGAATATTTTCTTCTAAGCGAAACCACAAATGAAGATAGAATCCTCCAGAAACTCAAATAACTTTAACCTAACCATTAGACTTCTACCTTAGATTTTTGGAGGTTTCGACAACAAAACTTTGCCATTTTGAGGACTGTTCATTTATTACAAGTCCTTGGGTTCTCCTTATTCTTAAGTCCTATAATTTTACGTCTACTTTTTTCCTTAGTATCCTTCTTGATTAGTTATGATGAACAAAGTGGGAATGGTTTGATTTCAAGTTTCCGAACAATAAGTTTGATTTCAAGTTTTAGCATTGCATCGACAACTGCGATTGGCTTAGCTACTTAATGTTTCCATGGATTTCCCGTCAAGCAAAATACACACGTGAAATTTATGGATTCCATACTAAATCTTTTATGAATACTAAGACAGAATTCTATATCTGATAATTCCAAGGACGCTTTGATGAATATAAGTTTTGCTATTTTGATGACATTTCAATGGTCTTCAGTTCCAGCTGTTTTTGGTAAATTATGGTAGACAAAATGGAAATAATCAGGAATATTACGTTGAATTTGAGTATTACTTGACTCGTTATTGAGGTTTGTCTATAAATTACAAAGTGAACGATTTGTTTTTCTCGCAAGCGAAGCATTCACCCGATAACAATTATTCAATATTATTCATATATTTGAAGCCAATTCAGATTTCCAACACATATCACTTTGAGATTTTCTTTTGTCATTCTTTGACTCATGGGCTAGGGTGATTAAAATTGACTAAAATAGATGGTTCAGAAACTTTAATTTTGACTTAAAACTTTCAAAACGAATTGATCATCGAATTTTGATTAGTTATTGAACGTTTGATCTTTCTTTCAATAAGAAGCCACACATTAAACTTCTATAGAGTTACAACCCAATTTATATATAGAAGTTAACTCCGTCTCCAGTTTCTAGTCGTTTTGATTATTTCTCTTTTATAGTTAGTATTTGGTTGGTGAATTCGGGGCTTTTGGCGCAAGAGCTATATTTGGCCATACTGCACCAAACGGATGGTAAAATCCTAGAGCAAACTATTAAAAGACATGTTCGTTAATCTTTGACTCATGGAGTAAGATAATTATGCTGGACGAATAGGGAATAATCTACAACACTAAATTTGATTTGCTGCTTTTGAAGCGAATTGAATGCCTTCTTGGGTTTCTATCTAAGAAAGCGCTCACATAAAACTTCCCCAGGCATCTAACATAGCCCATATATAGGATCTAAATCTGACTTCAACCTCAGGTCACTTGGATGAATTTTTTTTTATCGTAAGAGTTGTTAATTTTCACTAACCACTTACACTGAAAAGACGTGCATGCTTTTGTCCCAGATGCTTTTGTCTCGTTGCTTTTGTTTCAGATGCTTTTGTCGTCGTAATGCTTTTGTCTCAGAATCGTCGAAGACGTGGTATGTATGTCGTCATGCAATTGTTACAGGAAGAAAAACGACGTGCGCGGCACGTCGGGTAGAATTGTTGTCGAAGTATAGATCATTAGTACACTGCACATCGTATAGTTATCAATATTTAATCCATATTCTAAAATAGAAAGCAAAAGTGACGTTAACGACATCATTTCGACAAATAGAAAGAGAAAACAGGATGATAGTGATAGTGATCCCACCGAGTTGCACTTGACCATTCTGGTACACACTTCAGTGATTTTTTTGCCAGCGAAAGTGGTTAAATGTCAGCATGGTTCTTATAGACAGCCCACTTATTAGATATAGACAAGAAAAGAACAGATATATTAACGATTACGCACACATTATAATATTGTGAAGTTTGCGTTAACGAATTCAGAAGCGTAATCACACAGATATTCCTACGCCAGAAAAACAGTCCTCTCACTTCATCCCAACAACAAAACTTCGACTCATGGTCGTAGATGGGTAAAATGAAAATACTCAAGAATGCCTAAGTTCTAGTATATTTCAAATTACCATTAACTATCGAATCCCGAGTCACACACCAAAGCTTGAAAATCCCCCTTAAAAAGAACTAACATTGAAGACGAAAGACATTAATACTTGCCAACAAGTGCTTCAGAACAGTCTTGAAATATAATATCATCAGCATATCTCGTGTTAATCAACACTTAAAAAGAAGCTTTTATCCATAATACTCAAATAAAATCTATTCTTCACGTTCAATCCCCAAAAAACGAAACCCATTATACTCAATAATAATGAAATCAATCTACTTAACAGTTAGGATATGCGTGCGAATCAATATCACGAACTGTCAGAAAATTCAGCGCTTAGTGGCAATTAAAGGACAAACGCACGCGATAATCGTTAGATTAAACACACCACACCCCAATAAATCAAAGGGTTCTTTCCCGTAAGTGACACAAAACCCCCAAAGTCATCGAAAAGCAAGCTGTCGGTATCGTTTTCGAACAACACAAGAGTCCGAATGGCATTTGCGCACGAATTACAAACATGGCTTACGGTAAATTCGCGTGTGGAACTCTTGTCACCGGGCAGTATACATAACAAGTCGCACGCAAAAAATGTGGGTTCTAAAACGAAGAGTAAACCTCGTTTGAATAACCGGTGGGAATAAATATTAAACATTAAAAGTGGACAGCTTTTGGGAATTTCTGCAGGGGCGGTATACAAAGTTCAGATTTATAATTTTTTTTAAAAATATTGGTAAATAGATTAAATCATTTAGATAGGGTAAATGATCGATATTGAACAATAAATTTTTGGTGAAAATATCGAAAATTCTTTTTATTTAATATTTAAAATTACTGAGCAATTTTCCTTTATAAAATAGTTCGTGTTTTGTTATTCCGTTCATTCCTTGATTTTTATAAATGCCTAATGTACGTTTTAACCCTTTGCAGTTCGAAAAATAATTAGATGCAAAATTATTCCCCTAATATAAAGATTTGTTTATGGCTATGAAAAATAATTATACATAATTCTTTTAAGTCATTCTTTGAAAAATTAATATACATCTCTTAACTCTTATGTAGGCGTTTTGAACAATGAAATTTGAAAAATAAATAAATAAAACGTCAAAATGATGCACAGTCTTGAATGTCGAGTCACACTCGACATCGGACAGCAAAGGGTTAATGTTATTTTAAATCTTTGAATGCTATTTTCTCAAATTTTAGATTTTCGTAATGCTTTATTAATTAAAATATAGGACAAATTATTGTCAAAATTTAGTTACATAATTTCTCAATACGTTCTTTAAAAACTCCTGATATAAAGAATATAAATTTTATAATTCAAAAATCTTTTACAATATTTTAAATACTTTATAAAGCAAAATTTAAAAAAATATATATTTATCAGTCAAATCCCAATATTTAAAAAATGGATAGAAACAAAATTGATTTCTTAATTGAAGTAAATACTCAATATATGTTTTATTACTAAATTTTGATCAAATAATTAGATAAAAATCTATATTAGAAGGTTTTTGCTTTGCAATTCTTTTCAACAAAAACTAGTCCAAGTTTATTTTAAATTTACTTTTATTTAATTTATTCATAAATGCAAAAAATGAATTATTATTATATATATTTTTAAAAAATTCATCCTGAATGTAATGACATCTTTTTAATATATTATTTTATTAAACATATTTTTAAGATTTAAAATAAGTGACGTTAATTTTGTATTTTAGATAGAATTAATTTTGAATAATTTTATTCAATATTAATCAATGAATCAATCAAAATAATCAAGGTTTATGATATGAAACTGAAATATCAATGACTTTGTTTAGTTGAAAAAATGGCGAAAGCTTACACCTAATATTTTTCCTTAGTTAGATTTCGGCAAATTAATATCTGAAATTAATTATTAAATAATTAATTTGATAGTGAAAATCCCATTAAAAAGTTAAATAGTTTTTTTTCGAAGTTATAACAAGGTAGCTGAAACGTAGGTGATAGTATAACTTACTGTGAAAAACAGTTGACATTTTTTAAAATTTAGAAATAACTATATTTATCAAGACATCCGAGCGGTTAATCTCAACAGGCGAATAAGAATAGGGTAAAATAAAAAATAAAAGCATATCATTAAAGATTAATCTGATTCGTCAATCTAATTTTTATCAGATACAAAGTCTATTTCAGTACGATACACTGCAAAAATTAATTTTGATATTTAATTTCTGAGGAATATGTTATACAAATGTGATATATCAAAACGAATCGTAAGAATTCATTATTTTTATCTTGAAATTTAATTCCTGGAAAAGTTTCGATGAGTAATTTATATTTTACATAAATTTGTTAGCAAAATAAATAAACTAAAGAGCACTAATGCAGAAAAAAAAAGGCTTAAAATTTTTCAAAGGCACCTTTTTTTATTTATCTGAAACATTTCTCTTGTTTCTTTAGTTTTATCAAATAATGAAATTCATTTCCCAATTTCGGTTAAAATTAAATAAATAGCATCAAGTTTAAACAAATTTTTAAAAATTAAATTCAGATATCTATATATTTATCTTTTGCATAAAAAAAGAATCAAACAACGACTTAAAATTACAGTTACAAAAGTACAAAGTCACGAATCTTTTAAATTGCATTTAATAAAATTGTGAAAACAAAATTTAATTAAGAACTCTCCTAAATAACTCTTTTTCTGTTCTTAATAATATTAAATAGAGGAAAAAAATTATTGAGTACTCTATTTTAGAAATAAATGCTATTATATTGTATTTTGCTATCTTTACCATTACTAACAGAATACTAATTCAAATAATAACTTTTTTTCACTAATGAAATAAATTTAAATTCGAAAGATAAATAGTAAAATGCAGGTAGCTGAAAATATGGTTATATCAATTAAAGCAATATCAACGGTTATTTTTATTCTGATATTTATGCTCTCTTAATTTTGTTAAGTAAATCACCTATGTACTTAAAGAGAAACGGAAATTAAAATCAGTGATGTAATTGTTAAACAATAACGGAATACACGTTTATAATAAAAAGAAATTAGAAATTTTTTATTCAAAATTTTAAAACAATAAAAAAATTTAGATAAATTGTACCATTATTTCAAAGAGACAAAGACCAAAATAAATAGCAGTGTATTGTTTATTTCATTTCTCAAAGTGAAAACGATTGTTAGTTGAACATAAATAACAGCTGAAAAAATCACAATTAACGAGCTCAGCAGCTAAATAAAGAATATTTTTTTCCTTTAATTTTTTATACGCTTTCGCAAATATTTATACATTTATGATGCTTTGTTTTTTATTATTGTTAATGAGTACAGTGATAATAGATAGCAAAAGTTTACCTTTACATTTTTTTTGTACCGTTGTACGTTTTTTTACCGCCCAAAGTGTATTGTTGAGAAAAAATCATCAATTCGTTAAGAGTTTCTTTTTTTAGGGGATTACTAATTCCAGGATTTTTTTTATCTTGCGGCATCCAATAATAATAATATGTTTCGCAAAATGAGTTAGTCTAGTTAACAAGGATAAGAACATTTTTTAGTATATCTATACAAAAATAAACTATTTCGGCAGATGTAAGATAAATAACTTACTTTTAATATAATGCTTAAGGCAATTCTCACTTATCATTTTCCAATTAATAAAATAATGCTTGATGATGATTTAATGATTCATTTTATCAAGATCGGAATTTGTCATGCTAAGAATTGATTTGGAAATAACGTTCAAATTGCACGAAGGTAAATAATGGTCAAGTAAAAAAAGAATGAAAGAAATTATAATTTCGTGTTCGAAATATTATAATATGATATCTAAGAATGCTGATGTAGTTTTGAAATCAAGGAAAAGCAAAAGTTGAGATCTAACTCCAATTTTAAAAGAACACGTTAAACTTGTTTTAGATTGTATGCAATTGAAATTCATGTGGAGAGGATTCCTAAAAATGTAATATATTTTTAAATTGCCAAGAAATAAGTTTTAAAATTTTATATGGTAGTATCATTGTTAGTTTATTTTATTAAATCCTTATTACCCTATTTATTTAAAGAGATAAGAGCATTTGTAAAGACAATGGTGGGAATACAAAAGTTTTAGGCAAATACACAAATGCAATTCACCACATAGAAAGCAATACCAAAAATTTATAGATATGTATATGTATACAAAAAGTTTACATTTTGAATTGAAAATTGATTTGAATATATGAAGTTTCGAAAGTATTTGAGCATATCGATAAAAAAAAAATTTTCATTTTGTGGAATTGTTCCTAGAGTCCATGACACAAGACTCTAGCACCTTGATTTTAGTTAGAATTATGTGTTTCCTCATTTTTTAATTATAAAGTACTAGTTATATATGATATTTTTACTCTATATTTTTGTGCTGTTGGTATTAGGTAAAAAAAACAATTTTTATCGGAATTATATGCAGTGGTTGTTGGTTCTCGTACTAGCATCGAGAGGATCAGCGGATACATACACGAATGTGATTTCAAAACGGGATTTTGTTTCTTCGGAAGAGGTATTGATGACGATATGCCGGTAGTTTTGGATTTGATAGTGGTTGACGGGTTCTTGAGAAGTGGAAAGTCTTTGCTGATATAAGAAAAGTCATTGATTTTTCAACTTAAGTGTACCACCACTTAGGATAAACGGTAGTAATATCTAGGAATGCAATATTTATAGTAAAAAATTCTAATGAATTCGAGGTATGGTAGCAAACTAGACCACGTCAGCCCAATTATTTGAAGCAGTCTTATATAATATCACTCAACTGAAAATTAATGAAGAGAAGGAAATTATCTCACGGAATTAGTCGAAACCAAAAATGCAATGTTATCACCTGTAACATTTTTATGCGGTTGTTGTGGTTACTAATGGCAATTGCTGCAGACAAGCGCGCTGGCGACCGTCAGCGATTTTAAGCCGAATGAGCGTCTCTTGTTTTTGAAGTAGCATCAACTAGGGCCTAGAGTACGACTTAGCTACTCATCACATTCGTTAGCACAGCCTCTTTTTACATGGAGGCATATTCATACACCTTACAGATAGAACCCAGAACAACCATTCCCGAACCGGGACTCCTAGAACACGAGGAAGACGTGCTAACTCTGTGCCAAAAAGTCGGCAATATTAATGTATAGTCATATAGTGTTAAGAAACGAGTAGAAATGTAATCTGTTTATATTTTCAACAAAATTTTCAATTTTTTTGTTTATTTTTATAATTGGGAGTATCAAACTCTTTTTGAAGAAGGGTTCTTTTATTTTTTTGTATAATTTCACGATATGAGTTTTTTATTAATAGATTCTTCACAAGAGAATGAAAATCAATCCAAAAAATAAAGAGGTTTTATGGCCTTACAAGGGGAAACATTCACACACCTCACAGATAGTACACAGAAGAACAGGTTCGAGTCCTAAACAGGACTCGAACCTGGGAAGCCTAGATCACGTGACAGACTTCAGTTTTATGTACCTGACACAAAGCATCAAGTTGATGGAATAACATCCAATCATACTTCAGGTTTCTACTGTGATTTAGCACATCGAAGCCAACAACGAATTTTTTTGCAATATTGAGACGACCCCTTAATTTTATTTCTCCAAATCGGATTCTTATTTTATTTGCTTATGGATGGAATCGATGACGAATGCGTGTCCGAATACTCTTTTGATTCGGACGGCACGGATGCGCGGAAAGTTATGTTCGGACACGCCTCCCCTGACATATGCGTTTAAACTTTGATCAGTCGAGGTTTTCTGGGAGGAATAAATTGCCCGCCGTTATTTGCGCACGTCATCCTCATGAATAAATAATGGCTGTTTTCAATTGAAACGGATGATGGGAGATTAAACGGATTCGGAACGCTCCGCCGAGGGACGGATTCCACTTCCAAATGGGAGCAATAATTACGAACAGAATTACTGCACTCCTCTCTCTCTACCCCTTCTTTCAAGGCTCAAGGGTTTTGTGTTGCTCGAGTATACAGTTGCTTTCCTTTAAACAAATGTGGATAATACCGGAAGATAAAGTTCGATTAAAAATGGCATTGTAGAACGTAGAAAACTTATTCTTCATGATCCTGTCTCCGTAAGATAGGGGGTATTTAAAATTTTTGGATTCGTCATTTGTTTTCAGCGCTTTCAAATATTTTACAGCACATTTTATGTCAATACAATGTTTCATGATTCTAAAAAAAGTGCGCCAAACTAATAGAAATAACAACTTATCAAGAAATTATTTTTCGCCAAAAAGTGCGCCAAACTAATAGAAATAACAACTTATCAAGAAATTATTTTTTCTGAGAGCTTATACAAAATATAGACTTTGTCAGATGATAACATTTAATTAATAGAAAATATTCTAGAACTTGGAAAACATCTATCACCTAGAATAGTTTTTTTTTTTTTGGAATTTCTCCAATTTTCGGGTACGGAAAATTTCAAATTCCAGTTCCGTTTAGTTATTCTTTTTATTTTTTATAGAAAGGTAATTTATGGAGATAAAAATATCTAACTGTTTAAAACTATATTTCAGAAAAAAACCACAACAAAGGAAACATTTTCTGTCCTTCTAAAAAAATTCTAGATAGTACCGAAAGACAATTATTGTTTATTTTAGAATTTTAGAATTTGAGTATTCTTACCATTGAGTAATACCATTTTAGAATGTGAGCATTCTTTGTGATAAATCATCTAAGAATCTGTGAAACGTTTAAATTTATGGTCCTCCAAATCTTTAAAAGCCATTTTCCAGTGCATTTTTTTCACGTGTTTTAATGTTGGAGAAAAAAGTTCACGTGATGTTGTCTAATCGTTATACTACTATATAACAAGAAATTGTTTCTATTAGATTTAATTTATCGAATTTAAGAATTAGACAATACAATTTTTTCATAAATTTTTGTTTTGATGTTGGTGGAAAAAATACACACTAGTAATTCATATGAATGTGATGTTGTTTATTCATTATCCAACAATATAACAAAAAAATTTGCTATTAGTTCGGATTTAAGAATTAGGCAATCACTTAATGAAAATGATGAAAAATTTAGGCACTTACGTATTAGACCGCCTTCGCCAATGATCGCCAACGGGTTAGTAACTCGTTGGCGACGGATTTAAATTTGGTGATAAAGATCAATAGGTTACACCATCGCTGGATTGCCATAACTGACAGTTTAACAACTCATTGGCGACAATTGGACAGTCTAATACGTAAGTAACAACATTTATTACATTTTCTGAACGACATGATTTGTTACAAAGTTAAAATTATGGCACAAAGATTGTGGAAAAGTATTATAAATAGCAACTAAATGTAGTAGGTAAATATTGAAGTCAAACCATGATGCATTAGAGTTAATTCTAAATCAAAATATTTTTGACAATATTGGCATATCATTTCCACTTTCTTCCATTTACATTTATTTAGAATATCTCGGATTCAAAATAGGGAGGAGTGTAATTAAAATAAAATTACATAAATTAATAATTGTATATAAAAATGCATCCAAATTTGAAATTTTCTTTTTATATAGACTGTAAACATATTCATTAATTTACAAGATATTTTTTCTATCTATTTTATTTTTAGATGTTAATATTATTTCAGAATTATTATATTACTGTATCTGTTATATATCTCAATTACTTTCATAAAGCTTGATGATGATGTTAATGACGCATGTGTCAGCTTTATAAAATGCCTAATTAATAAATGTTCTGTGAAAATTTTTCCTTGGAAAAAAATATTGTGCAGGTCATAATTAAAAAAAAAGTAACAGTAATTACTTTTGTTCTTAAAAACATACGCAAATTTGTTTCTTAAGTAATTATTTTATACATTAATATATTAAATTATAAGTATTTATGTAATTAAAACCCTTTTTCTTATGTCTGCCATCAAATGTTATATATATATATATGTTGTATAAATAAAAATTTGAGAATTCTTTTAAAGAGATCAAAATAAGTACACAAAATTTTCGAGGAAAACGTAAATGTTTTTTACACACAATTTTCAAAAAACTGTTGTGCATTTTTAAACTATGAAAATTTATTTATAACATGAAATTGGCTAAAAAAATATACACTTTTTCATGAAGTAATTTAATGACTCTGTAGTTTTCTTTTCCACGTACACAGAAAGCACAAAACAAGTTATGTATTTTTTTAAACCAAGATTATATTATTTTCAAAAATGTGTATATTTTTCCCATCCAAACATCGCATCCTAAAATTATTTTAAAATATTTATCTGTACATATAAAAGTTTTTTAAGTTCAATATTTTTTTCTCACTATTATAAATTGAAGTGACAAAAACAATCGAAATGCAGTAATTAAAATTATATATCTTCTTAAAAAATTACAAAAACATTAAATTATCATTCAAGAAACAGTATATCCCTTATTTATTTCCTTCAACAAAAATATTTTTGAAATCATTCGTACATTTCTCAACGAGAACAAAATAAAGAAATAAATATAAATGAAAAAAATATTCATTTTTACTTAGAAGGATATTTCCACCTATTCTTGAAAAAAAAATTGCTGCAAATCATGGCTTATTTTAATGGAAAAATTCCCCATATATAACAACCCATTATTTTTATACCGATTAATTAGTCCATCACATGCATCTTACCGTTCGTCTAATCATTAGTTGAAGCAGGTACCATCATTAGTATTTCGAACAGAACAATAGAAAGAATCTTCGCAAATCGAACAAAACCCCAAATTAAAATCAAGATAAGAATACTGCACAGGAAAGAAAAATTCAGTCTTCAGCTCACCATGAATGGAATAGTGACTGAAAAATAAAAGAAAACAAAACAAAACCAACGCGGAATGGAAAATAAAACATGAAAAAAAAGGAATACACTTTAACTGTTCGAACTGAACGAATAAATCCCTCAAACCGTATTCCTGTCAAAGACAGAACTTTGCCGATTTTCCGTTTGGCCGATTATCATTGTTATTATCATCATTTCATTTCCCACCCTCCCCCACCAGAGTAAAATAAATAAACAATGAAAGAAAAATAACTGGAGAAGAAATAATAATAATAAAAAAAATTCCACGCGCGGAAATAAAACGAGATGAAAGTTTTGAAAATAATAGAGGAAGTTTTTGCGAAGGGAGGAGAAAAATATAATGGCTGAAAAGAGGGAATATTTTTCAGTGTGTGCGAATATTTGTCTCAAGAAAATGATAAGACTTGGGTGATTTGAAGTTACGATTCTTTCTTTCTTGTTTTTTCCCTTTTTTAGTTTCATCATTGAGTTTAGGGAACGTTTTTATAAGACGCTTTTGAAAGCTTATCGCTGAATCAGGTTGGTCGAACAGTTTTATGCAGAAAGTTTTTAAGCAGTAAAGTTTTATGAAGAACGGGAGAAACTATGAAAAGTTATAACTCAGATAATCAAATTAGTCTACTTAAAACAGAGATATTTTGATATAAATATAAATATTCAATATTCTTGGAATTAGAGTTCATATAATTGAAGAGTAAAAGCATATTTTATTTGAATATGTTTTTATAGATATTGAGAGTTTCTTTCAAAAGAATTTTACGAATATTCATGCAAATACTATTTTGTTTCAAGATAAAAAAAAAATACTTTCCCATTTTGAAATTCAATATTTAAAGATACAAATGTCGGAAATTATATTTATTCAAATCTTCTAACTTTCTTATTGAGATGGATTAAACAAGATTAAATCTTATTTTCAGAGCAAAAATAAAAAAGTCTATAGATTTTCTCTATAGATTAGTTTATTGATACTGAAATTATTTTCAAAATTTAAAGAATACATGGTAATAAATAAACTTGGAATGAGCTTTTTAAAATAAAATCTTAAAGTCTTATGCTAACTAAAATTCTAAATACTTGAATTATCATCTGGTTTTCTTGATTAAAAAAAGTCAGTGAAAGTGGTCTTCTTGAAACGTTCTGGCATAGTCTTGAATAAGGAGTTTGTTCCCGTTACCGGCAAGACATGTTGGGTAGAACTGTGAACTTAATGCATGCTCATATTTGAATTTTCATACACATTTAATTTGTTCATTTCTTTGGACAGTAAAGAAAATCGGTACTTTTATATTCAGTGCTTGCCATTGGCGAGAAATAGCTACGAAGAAAGATTTTTGGCGTGAATCTAGGTTTTTACTAAATCTAATTCTCAATTTATGTCGATTTTTTTTAAAAAAATTGTTAACAGAAATGCAAAAAATAAAAAATAACAGATAAATAACAAATAAAAGTTTTAAAAAATAGAAAAATAACAGAAAATTTAAAATGTATTTTAGATGTTTCTTTTTTTTAATCGATTGAAACGAAATTTTGATATAGAACTGTAATTGTTTAACCTGTGTACTCTTCGGAATGTCTCAGAGTACCCATCAGAATTAATGATCATTCTGTGCTCGAAGAATTCTACAAGTATCGGACATTGGACCTTGGAAAATAGTGAGCAACACCCTGAATGTTGACTCCACATCTTCGAATTTTTTAGGGGGAATCCATAGAGGCATAAGCAAATATGTCAACGACTAAGTTGTTGCTACGTTTCGGACATTTTCATTTGAACACGCATGGTATTTTATAAATTATTCTTGGTTACTTTTGATATAGAAAATAAAATAGTCCACAACTTAGAATTTATTTGACTTTTTCCCCTGTTTACATTTTTCTCCCATGCTTAATTTCAAAAAATATGAAAAATATTTTTTGACACAAAATGTTGATTAAATTTTTAAAACCCTTTTATTTTATATATATATATATATATATATATATATATATA
>JAOUZG010033162.1:1808346-1822856 GCA_026289955.1 Argiope argentata
TTTTCATGTTAGAAATTAATTGAAATGCTGCACTTTTATGTAAATTAAATTAAATTAAATTAATTAAATGTTCTTGTGTTTCATTGCATGTTACGGTAAAACATAAAAATTAAGCTTAACAACAGGTTTATTATGAAATAAACATCCAATCAAATATAGTACATTTCAGTATAGTTAAAATAATTGATCTTAAATATATACGCGTAAAAAATTAATGTGAACTAAAAAAAATCAACATATTTTGTTTTGCATCAAAAGTTGATTAAAAGAGATTCAAAAAATATTTATATATTGTTCAAAAAAATGTGCTTGACTTTACAAATTCAGATTACTAACTGATTTTCTAAAAAATCATCATTAAAAGGCCAAAAAGACAGATTCAAACATACGCAGACTGCACTTTTATTTCAAGATTTTAATTTAAAGCAGTGAAATACCTTAATATAATTTTTTTTATACAACGATTAATAAATTGGAAAAAAAAATTGTTATAGAAGGGATTATAATATTTGATTTATTTACAAAAGTAATATATTACAAGTAATAAAGTTACTTGTAATATAAAATATAAAGTACTAAAGTATAAAGTAAAATTTAAGTATAAAACAAACTGTGTATATGATGAGAAAATTGAAGAAAAAATAATAACCTTGAGCTTGAGGCGAGACCGGAAAAAAAAAAAAAACTATTCAGTATACAATCGATAATTCATCCACTTAGAAAAGCATTTCTTGAGAATGGCCTTGTAGTGTTGTTTTTTTCGCTAAGATAGAATTAAAACGGGAAAAACCGTTTTACATGCAAACTTCAGCAAAAAAAACACACTTGTAATTGGGAAACAATATAAATTTTAGTTACTTGAGAATTTCTAGATTAGTGACGACATTGCAAGTAGAAAAAGAAAATACACAGTTTTTTATGCATTAATATATTACCTATTTTAAATAGTGCAAAATAAATTACAAAAAAAAAGATTTTTTAAATATAAATACAATGTTAAGACAAGAGTGAGTAACACGAAAACATTTTAAGTAGAAGCTAAATAAATAAAAAGAATATTCGAAACTTACATCGAAAGCAATAGAGGATATATTAAAAAAAGATGTTTATAGATGAAACTATTCTTAAGGTTCAATTGATATTACTTCAAGAAACATTTTGTAGGCCTTAAACACGCCATTTGTTAAATCTGAATTTTATATATTAAGTACTATTATGCATAAAATCCAATATTGAAATTAATTTAGATTCACATTATTTAGCTTCAAAATCTACACAATTTTACGTTTAAGAATAATAACTCTTTATATATATAAAAAACTAATTATAGTAAGTTTCAAAAAGAAGCTAAGATATTCGAATAATAAGTATATGAATCACAATTTTATATTCATTCATTCATTCAAAATATAATAGAAAAAAAAGAAAAGAAACCTTTTTAGAAAGTTTGAGCATTTCTTTAAAATACCAGACTAGCATTCGTCATTTGTTTAAGAGAATAATAAATTGGTTTGATTACAGAGCTTTTCTATCCTTTTAACTCTCAAATATATACATTTTAATTCTATAGCTTTGAAATGTACCATGTATTTTTTTTAACTAAATCAGACTTTTTCTAAATGTTTTGAAAACAGCATCTATAAAAATGTATTTATTGCAAATATTTTCTCAAATGATTGTATAAATTTAGCAATTTTAAATTAATTCTATTTATAACTTTAAACTTTAAGCTAAATGACTAAAACAACTTTAAATTAAATGTATTCATTATTATATTTAGATACACTATCTACAGCTAAATCATTTGAATATAACACTTTCTACTATTTAACTGCTAAAAATACATTAAGTTGTTTAACCTAGCAATTTGATCAAATTTTTCGACAGATGTTGAAAATAATGCTCATAAAAATATGATTATTCATAATATTTTCACAAGCGACTCCATGAAACTAAAACTACTTAGCATTAAAAATACCCAAACTAATATAATGTTTATTTAGTTCTTTTATTATATATTTTCATGCATATAAAGTGCAGTTCTAAAGCTGTAATTCTCAGTTTGAACAATTTTCATTTATCTCATTAAGAACAAATAAATTCAAATTACACTGTAGTCTTTAAAGATTCGTTTTCTACTAGTACAAAGTTCATAATTTCATTAAATAGATAAAAAATTTTCTTATACATGTAAAACAACTTCCATTTAAATATTTACTACATTATTTCTAGACACAAATAAGATAAATTTTAATAACATCATATAAATTCACAATCGTCTGTTAAGTTTATTAACATCATAACTTTCGTAAGCTGCTATGTTTTTATTTAAATTGCAACTTTCAAATTTCTAATGCTTTATTTAATGTTTTATCATATATTATATTTAAGTTTTGAAATTGTAATAATTTTTAAGTTATATTTAAGTTTTAAATTTATAAAACTTTTTTTGAGTTAATGTGATTGAATACAATTAGTATTTAAATTTCCTTAATATTTTTTTAGGATTTAGATTTTACAAATTCTAAATGTGTGTTTTAATGATTTTAGAATAACTATATGAGCGTATGAAGTACTTAATATATTCTGTTATTTATTACTTATGTTTTGATTTTTAAAGTTTTCTGTTCAATGTTAATACACTCAGTAATTAGAGTGGATTTCGGTTGTGTATATTTTCTTTTAATACGTAAGTTGCTCGACATGACATGAATATTTCAAACTTCTAGAAAAAGTTCCAAAGAGCAAATGATAGATTAAATGTTATAAAACTTGTAGATAATTATTACGTGGGAAATAAATAAATACCGCGAAAGGTTTAAAAAATTTAATCAGTTTCTAATTAACTATTTTAAGTAGTTTTAAATATTGCTGTTCAGATTAAAAATCACTTTTATTTCGGTACAATGCGTCTTAAAATTTTATTAAAACTTTCAAATTAATTTTAATTATATTTTAATACAATATTTTTCAATTTTCAGTTTCAATTTTTATGCGCAAACGTCTAAAAGGATGCAGTTTATATAATTACACCCTTTTTGAACAGGTCATCACTGCTATAGTTAAGGGTAAATATTTATAATATAATACAAAGTAATATTATATAAAATAATGATACAAAAATAATAAATTATAAGATAATACTTTATAAATTGCGAAGTTATATATATAATACGCGAGACTGTCAATTTTTCGGTAGCGTTTTGTTTGGATTTACGTTGCAGGCATTATTACATTTGTTATAGTAATTCGATCTGACTTTTCATTTTCCGCTATGCGTATTCTTTTCGCCTACTTTCATTACTTTCAATTAATTTTTTTAGTGCATTCCATTTTTCTACATTTATTGTTATTATTTTCTTATTTTCATTAATTTGCTACAGCTTTCATCGAGACCTTACAATTGGAAACGATAATGCTACCATTTGCGCTACACTCAGACATTTCGTCAAAATTTGGCGGCAATCTATTTTTTTGGCGAAAATTATTTTTAACAGCTCTAGAATGATATGGTTTGTTGGCATTTAACGCTGTGTCCAGACAGTCCGTTCTCATACATACACATCAAAATTTCCAAGCGTACGAATATCGGCTAAAAGCTACTATTATATAAATTAATAATATAAAAATAATAAAATATAAAATAATATTATATAAAATAATAATATAACATTATTTTATAAAAATACGTTACTAGCTTTAAACGTTATGTATACTGCCTCGAAAATATAATTTCGAATTTCCTTAATAATTATTTTAATTTTCTATTATTTTGTAATGCCACAGTGCTGAATTTCCTAATTCAAAGTTTGAATAAATCCCCCAAGTTTCAAACAATTTTGAACAAATAATCTCCAGATAGCTATCTGAAAACCTATTTTATCGATGAGTCCGATGACAATTAAGATATTCAACATCTGTGCATTTCAAATGTTATAGCATGCTCAAATGATACGCCGTATTGAATCGGATATTAAACGGTGATTGGGCTATTATGAAAGATCTAGATTGTTATACAGAGAGATGTCCGTGTTCTATTCATTTATTTATTTGGAAGCGTAGGCAGATTCTATTTTATCATCAATTCATTCCTAAACTATGCACTAATTACATTTAAAGTAATTATTCTCCAAATACGGCTTACATAAAATCACGGAAATGTAATCGGTTTCAGATCAACTAATTTGAGAAAATTTATTTTAAATGACATTTGTAATTGGAAATTGGCTGACAGGTTTATTCCGAAAAGAATAGGCAGTTCTTAATTTTAGTTTACTTAAAACTAAATATACTGAAAGTTGACTATTCGAAGATGCGAATTTAAATTAATAAAATCATGGTCACTGTATTTATTATATATTAAATAATGTGCAAGGAAATCGTTAATTTGGTTAAAATAAACGAATTATTGCTACTTTATGTATTTAATCTTATTTTTGGTTGATAAATAATGCGTAAAATATGAAAAAGAATAGCACACTAAGTAAATAAATACTTTATTATGCCATTTGTGTATGATAACGTTTAACAATCAACAGCCGACATATAAATTATTATGAATGAAAAAAAACATCATTTAGACTCTTGAATGGACGGAAAAGTAAGCTGGAAAAATAATTTTAAATAGTCAGAAAGATAAGAAAGACGGATAATTAATTAATCTGAATTAATTTAATTTTTTATTCGGTTTTTTTTAACTTTTCACTAATTGACTAACACGTTATAATATATTTCGAATAATTAGTACGTCATTTGAGCATTTCAATTAAGTCGTTTGGTTTCTTTTTAATGAAAAGAATAATAAAACATACTCACTGCAAAAAATCTGTTCTTATTGTAAATAAATGACTTTATCCTTTCGCTTATTTATTATAAGAAGGATTAATTTAAAAATATTTCAACCAAAAAAATCCTAAAAATATTTTTTCTATTATTTACGAAAATATAAAAATGAGAGATCAACAATGAATCAAATCTTAACAATTTGATACACCGAAAATCAACAAAATATTTTTTTATAAATAATTGTAGATCTTCTTAAAAAATAATCTTTCAAAAATCGAATGAAATATTTAGTATTTATATAAATATACATGAAAAAATAGTGTAAATTTTTTATAACTATGATTTACGTTAAATTCTTTTCTTAAAACTTATCTTGACGTTTTACTTTAAAAATTGATAAAATATTTCTACATTCTTTGAAATTCAGGTAACGTTTTAAAAAAAAATATTTTAACTATCCATTTAGATTTTATATCCTCTAAAACAAGTGTTCTAGGTTTAAATTTATTATTATAATTAACATGTTTTAAAATCTACTGCATTATCATTAAATAATACTGAAGCTAAAGTGATTCCGATGGTATCCCTTTAGTTGATTAGATACTTTGGATAATAGTAAAGATAACTCGCTAGTATTTTATATTCTTCCGAAACAATGCACGGAGTTTTATAAATTCAACTTTAGTAATCGTCCCAAACAATGAAATACAATCTGCTTCAAGAAGAAAAAATTAAGCTATCATTTTAACTTGTGGTAGAACCACATGTTTGCTGCATACAATTTCCTACACTCTGTGCATTTACAAACACCACACCCAATATGAAAGTGAAAGTGTTAATTCACTTTTAATTTAAACACGAAACACGTACGGATGTTTATTGTTAACTTTATTTATGTTGCTGCAACACAACGTTTAGTTTATAATAGGGAGGAAACATAAATAAAGCCAATCCTTTGTTTCGTCAACCGAATTGTGTTCTTTGTTGAACAAATAGTCTTTTATTCTGTTAACAAGCGAATCTGAACATATTCAATTCGTTTATTTTGAATGCATAATTTTTATTTTTATTTCTTTTATAATATTCAGCTGAAGCGTTCAGACATTTAAAGACAGATTATATAATTTTCGCATATTCATTAAGCGAAAATTCTGCTATGATACATTTTTGCATAATAAATTCAAGAATAATTCTTTAGTTTAGAATTTAATAATTTTTTCATAAGTGCATATGTGCAAAAAGCGGAAAATAATTTCCCTCATAAATTACCTTAAATATTTAAAACGGAAACATATTTAAAGGATAATATTAGAACTTTGTTTGGAAAATAAATTAATTAGTAAAATATGAAGTAAATAACTTTTATTTACGGAATGCGTTAATAAATGAATTATTTGTATTATGCATTATTCTAATTTCATCTAGCTTGGAATTTTACATCTCATATTGAGTCGCATAGCTGAAATCGTTATAATAAATATATATTCTTACAATAAATTAATTCCATCAAAATTTTATTCAAATTCTAAACTTATCGTAATTTATATTAAATATACCAGTTTTATACTTTTAAATTGATATTTTCCAACGAACAAATCTTTTCAAAACGGTATATATTAATATTAAAAAATTATTACTTTATTTTGAATTACATTATTACTAGATCTATAAAATTTAACTAATTTTCTATACAGAAACATTTTATAGTTTAATTTATAATCTTCTAAATAAACTAATCAAATATTAGTGATAGCGATATTGTACGTTTTAAAATGCAATTTATGTTTTAAATATCTTATAAAGGGAACAAAATGAGAATTAACATGTGAATTCTAAATTGAAGTTTTATTGAAAATCAAAGAAGTAATCGAGATGTATATGAACTATACTAAGCATATTTTTAAACTAATTTTTCTAATACAAAAATAAATTTATTTGTAGAAATTATTAAAACAATATTTGAATTAGGAAAATCAGAATTAAACAATTTTTTTGAAGTAATATATTATAACTCGAAATATTACCGGAATATACTATCCCGTTTTCATTGATCGAAATTCTAAAAATAATTAAAGGGGCTTATTACCAAAAATTGCCGATTTGTTTTCTTTTGCTATGCAACGTTATTTTACAGTTACATCTGACGAACAATAAATTCATCGAATTTTCTGTAAATTGACAATCAATTATTTAATTATTCCTTAAACGAAAGTATTTAATTATTTTCAATAATAAAACTATAAAATTTATTTATTTAAATAATAATACTATAGTCCATGTTTTATTTAATAACATAAAACATAGATACTTATAACGCACTTTGAAAAAATCTGATATTTCTTCTTCGACGATTTGCAAACGCAACTTTCTCTCTCGTCATAAATAAGGACCCACCCAATGGCTCACGTAGTCGCTTCAAATAAGGCACTAAATTTAACACAAATATTTTTTTTTAAAAATTAAACGTTATAGAATATAAATTTTTTTATAGCTATAAATATAAGAACACTGTTTGATTTTTGAAAGAATATTTATAAAATGAAATTGTTGAAACATAACCCATTTTTCTTCCGGTGACTATGAGAAAAAAAAGGGGCCAATATCTTTTTTTGGGCGGGGTTGCTAAAATGCGCAACATTAAAATTAAATAATTTATAGAATTCATATAAAAATTAATAAAAATACCTTACGAATTTATATTTTTCTCTGTAAAATTAAAATATCACTTCGATAAAATGCACCACAATTTTAATATTTCGTTACTAATAATTTTTTACTCCAGAATTTTTAACAGAAAAGGATTATAAATCTTAGTTTTCTGATTAAAATTTAAAAAAAAAAACACGTATGAATTGGATGACGTTTAATATATTAAATTAAAATAATTTTTGCAAATTTATGAAAACTTTCATTTTAGAATAACAGTCTAATTAAATTATTTTTTAAAAGTTAGAAATCTGAAATTTTTACGTATAAAAATATTTCCTGTTCAAAAATAAAAGAACTTTCATTAAAAAATAATTATAACTTTCTCTACAATTCTTTAATCGATAAGAAAATATTTTAATCGAACATTATAAGAACTGAACTTTCCGAATATTAAATTCTTATATTAAAGCTATAAAATTAATTTAATTCGATATTCGTTACTTAAGCCGTAAGAAACGTTAGATATTAGAATATATAATAATGAACTCAATAAATAAATATATTTCCTTTATTTAATGTTTTATTTCGCATAATTATAGCAATTACAATATGATAGTGAATTATTGCATCGGGACTTACAAGATCAATAATCCTTCAGAAATTTCTAGAATCAATGCCTGACGACGAAGATATCACAATCCCCGGTCTTTAAGAAATATTTTTTCAAATTGCAATAGCCATTTTCATAAGTTATGAATTGCCAATTCCCATATTTTTCAATACTTAAAAATCCAAATAATATTTTTTCAATAATATCTAATTATTTTCATGTATTTTAGCCTTTTTTTTTTAAAAAAATAACTTTAAATATTTGGATGGAAACATTTGAAACTCAGCGTATTTACTTGACAATCCCCGAATCACCTTCAGAATTTTCCGAGAAAATCTTTTACTAAAGGAAAAAATTGCAAATTTATCACATTAATTTATTAAATATTTTTTAAACTTTAATCAATCAATTTTCTTTCCTTTTGACTAATTTCCCATCTAAAAGATAGCATGTTATTTTCTAATAAATTACTAATAACTTATTTCCAATTTTTTAAAAAAATATTCGATAAGTAAAAATAAATTTCTATCGCCAAAAAAATGAACAAAAATGCAACTATTATATATATTACATTTTATGCAGAAACGAGAAAAAAATAATAAAATAATAATCGTCAAAGGACGATCGAGAATTGTAAAGGATCTATCACCAGCGTAGCAAAATGAATCGAAACCGAACGCGAATTCGAATACATTGAATAATTCGCAGAATATTTCCTAAAATTATTTAACTATGTTCCGTCAGAAAAGAATTTTCTTAATTATGATCACACATTTAATATCGTATCTTTCACGCATCTTAAAAAAATCGTCTTTTATTCGATTCCCGAAAATTCGCAGCCAACTTATCGGAGAAAAAAAAATTAATCGAAACTTTTACAACTTACCGAAAACCGCAAAATTCCATTATCCGAAACTCCACTTGTATTCCTCACCGCCAAAAATTGAACCGAAAATTCACGGGTCCAGCGCATCCGATAAACGTAACTTAGTTCACAGTCCAGTTAAGCCTAAAGCCGGGTGTGACCTTCCTAGAGCGAAATCATCGGGAGTTTTCCTGTTAAGGATCCCAAAATATCGGTCACTCGCTCGATCCGTTGATCCAGATGTCTCATACCGCGGACAGTCGCAGCACTACTGATCCAGCCTCTCATACATAGAATGTGAAGCAAGTGCCTTGGCTGGGTTGCCGCACGGAAAATCTCGCCAGCTCCCTCGCCAAGAGACGATGCCAAGGCCAGAAGAACAGTTTTGCTTTCAATTATGCTTTTGTTTCTAAAGGAGAGCTAGCAGTCATCTGTGAAGGGATGGTTTTTCCGGAACGTAACACAATGGTTGGACTATCAGCAGCGGGTTAAAAATATGAACGTGTCAAGGTTAGGCGATCATAAAAATGATCTAAAGGGTGCTTTGTGAAAGTTTGGGACAGTAATAAAAGGTCTTTTAACTAGAATTTGTAGAGGCACTTAAAAATTTAAAATTGGCTTTTGTTAATACATTGGAAAAAAAAAATCTAGGATTGTTTGGTGATTTGTTTGAGGAATTACACAACAGAATTTGTTTTGTTTTTTTGTGAGGCAGGAAGAAACAGACAGAATGGATAGACAACAGCGTTTATAATTATCTTGCTCTAACAGCGGAGTTGAGAGGAATTGCTGCTGTTAGATTTCTGATGACCTCGCGCAAAATATAAATAAAATCTAATGAATGCATTGCATTATATTAATTTTTTTTCATTTTCATTAATTTGATATTGTTTTTATAATAGATCTTTTGAATTCTATTTCAACTAAGTTGAACAAAATATCACAACTAGATCAACGTTTTTATTCTTATTATATAATAACAAGTAATATAAAAAAAATTTAAATTCACTTCTTATTTAGATCAATAAAAATAATTTTAGTTACTTTTTATTAAATAATTACAATTAATATGAATAATTTATCAAAAAAATTATTGATTTTCGCAAAAATTGAGCTTGCATTCTTCGCCTTCACGTGAAAAAACTGAATACTTGTTTTTTACCAATTGAGCTACTGACTGTTGATTTCAATGTTCATTACAAACTGCTAAAAGGCTACTTAAGGTATTAAAAATTAATTAAATTTAATTGATGAATTAATATTTGAAAAACTGTATTAACAGTGAGTGTCATCCACTACAAGTTTACAAAAATTGATTGTTAGTTTACAAAAAAAACTTGACTCTCTCTCTCTCTCTCTATATATATATATGTGTGTGTGTGTGTGTGTGTGTGTGTGTGTGTGTGTGTGTGTAGAGAGAGAGAGAGGAAAAGAATGAACTAATAGTAGGAACTTAATATTAGAATTTTGTTCTTAAAATTAAAGCATTATTGTAAAATATTTTAAAAATAGATATATTAATGAGCATTAATTCACTATAAGTGCAATACACTTTCAAGTAATGATTATTTTTTTCTTTTTCAAATTAACAAATAAATATATATTTCTGGAATTTGACATTCTTGAGTTAATCTCTAATTTTTGAAATCAAAATAATAAATACTAAAACATTCATAAATATTTATAAGGCTAAAATTTTAAGTTTTTTTTAGAAATCTAAATGAAGCTCTTAATAGAAAATTATTCCAGAAATAATTCAAGAAAATTGCCACTATTATTTGCTCCATCTTAACCTCGATATGCTAAAAATAACTTGAAAATATTCACATTCTTAAGGTAAATGCAATAAAAAATAATAAAATAAAAATCGAAATTGGCAGAAGTAGATTACATACGTTACTACTTTATATTATGAATATCAATGAACATAAAATTTTTGATCTGGATGGTTATAAAAAACAATTTGAAAATAGATAATAGACTACATAAACAGTTGTATTTTAAACGGCATTATGAACATTATAAGAAGATTTATCTTCACGATAAACGCAGCAAGTGCAAGTTTATTAAAATAACAAAATTTTACTGCCTATCTCATTCTGAAGTTTAAAACTATTTTGTTGTGAGAATCATTAATATCTATCAATAAATAATAAATTCAATTAAAATCAATCACGACCAATATTCCTAAAGAACAAAATGATCGACTGAACTTGTAATTTTTAGACTGCAATTAGCCATTATTTTTAAACTGATGCATTATTAAAATATTTCTAATTCAAGCTTATAAATATAATATTATATTCCTTAATGTTTTTAACATTATTTTTTAAAACAAGGAAATCTTCTTTATAACTATATAGCTACTTTGTATTAATAATATATATTAATTTTTAAAAAGTCTATACAGCCTTTTAGATCTAATCCTACGTCACATATATAATATGGATTTTAAAAACTTACATCTAGGAGAATTTACTTAATTAAAGGAGAATTTAATTAATTAAAAGTTAACTGACAGTTTACCATTTTCCTAAATAATTTCCGAAAACATCATTGCACGAAATTTTTTTAACACCATTTTAATATTGAAAATGATTGCCATATTACTGATAATAATATATATATTTCTTGTGTAGTTTTTTATGAATAATATAAAACATATTTCGGACAATTCTAACCTTACTTGGCATTGTAAATAAAAAAAATTGAATACACTTCCATTGTTACATTAAATATTTAATAACGTAATTTTCTAGAATTGCTGAAACTAAGAAAGAAAGATTCTAAATTATTATGTATGGAATTAGCAAATGGAACGAGAAAGTGAAGTAGCAACATCACGGAAAGTAATGTGAAATTATAAAATAAATTATTCTTCTAATATTTTGTAAATGATATTATAATGCCCTGAAACGAGATTTTATGATGAAGATACATGCATAAACAAAACATAAATAAGGTTTTTGTAATAACATTGCTTTAATGTGCATGACATAAAAATACTATAAATATATTTTATTATAGCAATTGTAAATATGAACTTATGTATAATATATTTTATTGTAACTAAATATCAGTGATATTCCTAGTAGGCTAGCTTTTTTCAAAAGTAGCTGATATTTAAATGGTAATGAAAAAATAACATAAAATATATATTACAAATAACAGAGAAATCAACCTTGGAGCATTAATAACTGATCACCATATTCAATGCGAATTTTCGAAATAATATTATAAAAATAACCGATTATTTATTAAAAAGGCATAAAAACAGAAACTGCATTATATATTCAAATCAAATCAAATAACCTCAAAATGGTTGAAATATTTATTTAATATTGGATTAGAATATTATTCTTTCTTATTTATAAAGGAAATATTAGATACAAATTAGACAATATTGTTGTTATTTGTAGGATTTTTTATTGTAAAAAATAATAACGGAAAGCATTTTATTGCTTGAAATGAAAATACATTATTTTATTTTCATTAATATCGTATTTAATATACCACAAGGAAATTTTTAAAAATGTATTTATTTATATTTATAAACAAATACTTATTTATAAAGTATTTTATTTTAAATAATTATATAATTTGGGCCGGGATAGCTTGGGTGGTAGAGCACTGGATTCGCATCGCTTCGGTTGCGTTTTAGAATTCGCCAGGCGATGACTCCGTGTATGTGGTGGATGGCGCACGTTAAATCTATCATGCTCACAGAGTCTTCCAAGTCGAGAGTAATACAACTTGGGGGGAGGGTACTGGATCAGATGTGGTCGTTCTCTGTTCAAGATCTAAATTACGATCTGTGGATGAATGAATGAAATGCATGAATGAAGTCCGCCCCGTAAAAAGGGTTTGTGACGTGTGTGAGCTAGAATTCATACTCCTACACCCCGAATGCTCAGGGGCTATACCCTCAGGTGTTACTACACCCTTGCTTCAGTTGTAAAGTGGAGAACAAGAACAACAACAATTATGTAATATGAATAATTTTTGATTGTTTTAATCCTGAAAATCAAATTGTTTAATGCGATTTTATAATCTTAACTTTAAAAAATAGTGCTTATTAAGCTTTAAAAAATAAGATATAATATAAAGCTAGCCTTTTGTATTTACTTTCATGAAAATTATATATTTTTTTATAATTAATATAAATAAAAGAATGTATGTCTCAATGTATCGTAAAAGGACATATCTTAATTTTCATTTCATTTTAACTAATATTTTGGTATCTTCCATTGATTGATTGGATTATGAATCCATTGAATTATGATTTTAATTCCATTCTTTTGTTATATTTATATGATACATAAAAAACACTGTTATAAGGGAGTTTAAAATAGGAATAATTGAAGTGTATACTTATAAATGTAAGTTTTCTTCCCACATGAGTATCAAAAAGAAACTATTTTAATCGCCAAAATTCAGCGTTTTAAATTGTGACTAATTGTCGCTTTTTAAATGTTTCTGAGGCCGGGAAAACACAGTTTTAGAATTTGTTTGTTTGTCAGGGCAGATAATAATTCAAAAATGATTTGAGAAAAGCAGCTGAAATTTAACACTAGCTTTCAGATTTCGATCAAATTTTGAATGAAATTAAATCAGAAAATGTCTGTCTGCCAGTCTATCCATTAAAAGGGAACCCGGTACATGTAGTAGAAAAAATTAATAGATAAAATTTGGTGCACGGCTTTATAACTTTCTTGTTGTTGTTGTTATTAATGGTACTTGCCATTGACAAGCCCTCCGCTGATACAGCAGCAGAATTAAGCCGAAAGGAGTGTCTCTTGTTTTTTGAAGTAGCGCCAACTAGAGCCAAGAGTACGACTTAGCTACACACTCATCACATTCGCTTGCACAGCCCCTTTTTACAGGGGGGCACAATCACACATCTCACAGATAGCACACAGAAGAACAACCATGCCCAAACCGGGCCTCAAACCTGGGACCCCCAGAACACAAGGAAGATTGTGGATAAACGTCAAATTTCAAATAAAATTCGTTAAAAGACTGATTTTTGTCTGTTATTGTTTTAGTATATATCGCAATGCAGTAATACAAGAAGCGTAACGATTCTAACAAATTAGTTTTAGTATGTGATAGTGTTATTAAATTATTGTTCTTTATAATATCTTGATCTCAACTGGCGAGTAAAAAAGAAACCATAAAGTAGCCCTGGTTCTTTATTTTTCTGTGAAACAGAAAAAAAAAAAATAGTAAAAATACGATAGTAAAAATCTGAATATTTGAGGATATCACGGCCTTGTTAAAGTAATGTTTTTTGTGATGGGAAAGATAATACTTTTATTACAATTTTACGAGGTTAAATAACATCACAGCAGCTAGTTAAATTTGTAAAGTTGTTTTCACCAAGTTGAACGTACTATGCAGGGAAACAACTTTTAGAGAATTGAAAACAAAACTAGGATGTTTTTCATTCAATTACTACAATTAGCTCTCTCTCTCTCTCTCTCTCTCTCTCTCTCGATAGATAGATAGATAGATAGATAGATAGATAGATAGATAGATAGATAGATAGATAGATAGATAGATAGATAGATAGATAGATAGATAGATAGATAGATAGATAGA
>JAOUZG010033162.1:1822866-1839103 GCA_026289955.1 Argiope argentata
AGATAGATAGATAGATAGATAGATAGATAGATAGATAGATAGATAGATAGATAGGTAGACAGATAGATAGATATATAGATAGATAGATAGATAAAGAGAGAGAGAGAGAGAGTTCAAATTTTCAATCGTTAATAACATACTTTTTATTCATCCACTCAAGTTCAAGTAAATTTTTAAAGCTTGTAGTGGATGATATTTGCTATTAATACAGTATTATCAAATATTAATTCATTAATTTTTACTAATTATTAAAAGCTAACTTTCTCTCCAAAAGTATTTACTTTCACACCGCTAATTCAAACGATTTTGTTTATTTTGTTAATGTTTGATGTATTTAAAATTAAACAGTGTTAATTAATCGATTTTTCAGATTCATTTTGAAATACTTTTGAATAAATACAGAATAAGAAAAATTGAAAATTTCTTATTTGTACTGCGTTACCCCAACTGGCTAAGAAAATTCCTGTATTTGAGTTGCCTCAATTGGCGCTGAAAATTCAATGCTAATTTAGTGTGCTATAATTTATTTTCAGCGGATATGAACATGATTTTGTTTTGGGGAGGTATAATTTTTTGATAATTATTCATATTAATTGTAATTATTTAATAAAAAGTAACTAAAATAAAATTTTTCTTTGTTGATCTAAGTAGGAATGGACAACTTTTTTTTATATAACATGTTTTCTTCCCGAATGTTTTCGGAAATAAAGAAAATAAAAAGGACAAATGAGAGAAGGGGGGAGGAGAGAGCAAATAAGAAATAAAATTATAACTGCAGTTTTGAAAAGTAAAGAAAACAGGAGCTAAACCGTAATGATTAAATGAACATAAAGGGATACATCCAATGATATTTATTCTAGTAAAGTTCTTAGACATATGTAGAAGTAAAAATAAATCAATATTTTGTAAAAACGTAATCGATAGAAGCAATTTGTTACCATTATACTAATATTAACATAATAGTACCTTGGATATTTTGTTGGAATTTTTTTATGGATTATATATATAAATAATAATGTAAAATAGTATGAAAGGTAGATATATTTAATCATTGTTTTTTGTACTTACATACTTTATCTGAGTATATTTTAATTTTTATTAGAAGAAAATTATTAACAGTTTCAAAATTAGTGAAATGACTCACAATTAATATAGTGCATTAAATTTATTTTTTAATAAAATCTAAAGTGTATGAAAATATTTTCTCCATATTTTTAAAAGTAACAACATTAAACGAACATTTTTTATAGTTTTTAAAGTACTTAACATTTTATTCTAAATTCATAAATTATTATTCAATAAACGCCATAAAAAAAGAAAGAAATGAATAGGTTATTACTAAATGTATATCTAAAATTTCGAAATAATTAACAAATATTTATAAGATTTTCATTACTTTTTTTTCATGTGTTTTAAAAGCTTCCATATAACCCTCTGATGGATTATTTTAATTAGTAAATAATTTTTCAAAAATAATTAATTAAATTAAATTAAAGTTCCTTGATTTATTTACACGTGGTATTCTTAGTTTTCTTTCAAAAAATTATATTGAAATTTACATATTTTTTTGTTGAATAAAACTTATTCGTCTTAAAATAATAGCAGAAGCGTCTTTTTAAATTTAAAATGCAACATTATGAACAAGGATAATAATGTTAAGATAAAAAGACTACTCGTCATTATATTTCAACTGTATAATTTTCATTCTCTTTTATTCTTTGTATTTCATGAGAATCTGATTTACCACATCATCTATTTAAAAAAATATTTTTTATTAACAAGTAATTTTATTGTTCTTATCAAAGACTCATTCATATTCTAATGTTACAGTATAGGTAATTCCAAAGAAGAAAATATGGCCCCGAACTGTCAGTCAAAATCGGTTTCCCCTGTTTAAAAAAAATCCCAGAAACTTTTCCCCATTCATGAATAACAAGGTCCAGATCTTGAAGACCAGCCAATGTTAGGCGATAAGGCGCCAAGTAGAAAATTTCTCTTGGCTCGCTAGTGCAGAGAGAAGCGCCATTCTGGCGGAATGGAAAACTTCCAGTATTCAAAATGTTAGGTGACCAGTGAAAACTTAAAACTTCCTCACCAATAAGGGAATAACCCTTCTTGTTGATTAAAATCAGCTCAGTGATGGCAAAGTAAGATAGATGAATAAATATATTCTTCTATGCGTCTTTAAACAGCAAAGAGCCACAGATATATGCAAAAGATATATATATTTTTATTTTTCAAATAATTGATTTGTCTGGTTTATTCAAATAAAAAACATGAAAAACTTATAATCGTTTTTTTCCTACAGAAATGTAACTGACTGAGAACTTATCAAATTAAATGAAGAGAACTTTTATTAGCAATTCTCAATCTTTTAATACGTTTTGCAATAGAGCATTCTTACGTGAATCATGACTGTAATTTCTGGAATCGTTGCAAACAAATGATAGTGAATTATTAAACATTTTCATAATGATATAGTCTTTAATCCAGTAAAAACCGTTAATGAAATCGTTTGTGACTGAATATTTATAATATTTTTATCAAAGTAAATAAACTCGAATTATAAATATTAATTAACATTTCTCCATTTTTAATACTTTTTAAAAATATTATTCATATGCATTCATTAATTATATATAATTTTAATATCTCGAATTATTAAAAACTAATAAATATAATTTTTTCAATTAGATAAGAAACAGTTGTTGTAATTGTATTTTTTAAAAAATCAGATAAAGCTATCTACAAAAATTCATTATTTTACTTTCGACACTTGATATATGACCGACTCCATGATATAGTTAATTATTATAAACATTAGCAGAAATAAAAGAAAAGAATCATATAGAATATTCCGATCATGTACTTAAAACATTATTTAGCATTATTTTAGCATTTTGTTTGAGTGAAATGAGTGAAATGCTACATTTCTCCTTAAGATTTCTGCTGTTCGTAATTATTTAGTAGAAATGAATTCCACCTCCCCCGCTTTCGTAGAGCAAATTTTGCTGTCTTCGAGGAAGACAATGAGTATTTAATCCTTTGAGTGAATCTCTGTTGACAGACAATGATTGATGAGCATTAGTAGTGTGGGTAATAATAGAAATGAACTAGATAACTGATGAAAATAGTCACCCAATTAGAAATAATCATGACAACAATGATAATCCAATGATCGATACGCTTAGAGATAAGATTGCAAGAGATAGAAATCCCCAGTCTATCTCCAAATACCATAGAATACTTTCCTTGAATCTATTGCTTCCAAAGTGAGGTGGATATTCTTACTGATGCAATAAAGTTTTTATTTTTTTGTGTTATAATGTTCTTAAAGATTTATTTATCAAAATGGTACGATTATTCTAAGACATTTTATTCTTTTTTTATTTAACTTCATAATTATTGGAAGCTTATCCAATAAAAAGCTTGGATATTCTAATTACTTTGGAATTTTCAGATAAATTCTTACAATAGTAAATCTTAAACGCAAAGTTCCGATAATATGTCTTTTTCCAATTAAAACGTCTATTTTTTCCCAAAATAAATATTTTTAAATATTGTATTTTTTCACTATTTTCCCATCAATAAGAGATTTGAAGTTTAAAAATTTTAAAAATTGTAACTTATGTTTCCCTTTAATTTATAAAGGTTAATGGAACTGAGAATACGAGTGTAGATAAATTTTATAAGAACCTACTTTCATGATAAAAATTTCTCCTCGGACATCTCACACTATTTTGTATAAAAACAATTAGAAACAAAACTAAATTCAGAAGATAAATTTTTATAAATTTTAGTTGCACAGATAGGCAACTACTAAAAATATACGTTTCCTAAATCAACTTAAAAAGTTTGACTAAATAAATAAAAATAATATTCTTTAGCAATGAATGAATATATGATACGTTTATTCCTTGCGTGTAAAACGCAATTTTGGAGGGAAAGAAGATTGCAAAATTTCTCAGAGATTAAATTTAATGAAAAGAAAAAAAACAACTTAATTCAGTTGCATAGATTATTGTTTTAATTGAGACAAAGAACAATCAAAGGTAAACATTGTATTGCAAAATATAAACACCCATATATCTTTAAAAAAGAGTAAATCTAAATATCGAAATAATTAAATTCTATATAGGTATTTTTTTCTGACTGAATTAAACCTTATATTAAAGATAGATTAGTTTCAAGGAAAAAAGGGAGATTTCAAAAAGTATCGTTTCTTTTAATCATTTGACTAATTTAATATGTCATTTTCAATATCAGAAGAGAATATATTTCACATAGTAATTGGCAATAATGGGTCAAAGATTAAATTTACATATGCTACATCAAATTCTGCTTATATCCATTCCTAATATTCAGATAAAAACGATCAAAATGAAACGGTTTAAATTCTTCAATTTATTATTAATATGGAAAAAAAAATGCATAATTTCACCGTAAATAAAAATTTCAGCTTTTAGAAAAACAAAATTTAGATATAATGAATAAAGACTAAATGGGCGTATTTTCATCAAAATGTATGAATTTTTATAGTTAAAGCCTATACGTTATGTGCAAACGTAATTTAATTCTCATATTGCAGTCAAAGCCATAACTTAAAGGCTAAGTTAAAGATTAATTCCAATTACAAATATTTTTCTAATTGCTACGCGTTTTCTAATTACAAATATGTTTCTAACTATAAAGCTTATTCTAATTAAAAATATTTTTCTAGTTATAAAGCCTATAATTACAAAAAAAAATATCTAAGTATAAAACTTATTAAAATTGCAAATATTTTTCTAATTTTAAAGCTTATTCTAATTACAAAATTTTCTTTCTAATTTTAAAGCTTATTCTAATTACAAAATTTTCTTTCTAATTGTGAATCTTATTCTAATTACAAAAATTTCTTCCGAATTGTAAAGCTTATTCTATATAGAAAGTAACAAAAAAAATAATAAGGCAAGACTTTTGAACTAAAAACTCTACAGAGTTTTTAAATCGTCGAGTTGATAGCACAATCAATGCCTGCAGGTGAGAAGATCTGATTAAACGATTTGCATGTGCAAAAAATTCGCGATGCATCTTGTGATTAGAAAAGATTAAGACGAAGAAAGTGAAGATTGTTATGGATACAAGTTATTGTTATGGATCAAGAGAGTAAGTGAATGCTTTAAATCAAGAATAAATCTTCCAAATCTTATAATCGTATATGAATATAACGATTTTGTTAGGAAATAAGAGAAAACATTTATTGATTTACTTGTCAGATACAGATAGTTTGATATCCTCCATGCTATAGAGAGTTTTGGTACGTTAAAATTAGAGAAAAAAGTTGCTTTTCGTTACAAATTCGTTTACGTATTTATAAAAGATACGATGGTTTGTTAATAACGCTTTGGTTTTGGAATTCCACATCCAGTGCCGTCGGAGAAGTCCTACGACAGTAGTTTTAACACATGGCAACTTATCTGAAATCAAAAGTTCTACAGTTCTTTCAAGGGGGGGGGAATGCCCTTCATCACTCTCTCATTAAAGCATAACATCCCGAGGTACATTTCGGAGATAGCGTTACATAAATATGAACTCAATAAAATAATATAAATATATTAATATAACATAAATTCATATTTATATATATTTTAATGCATAAATATAAATTTAATTAAAAACTAAAATTGATCCGGTATTTTGAATATATAATAATAACCATATTATGTATACTGTTTATTCCGGAAAATAATTGTGTAGTTCTTAAGAAATGTCTACGCGCATTCTGTGCATTATTACAAAATCTGAAATATAAAACTAATGTAATAAATGCTAAAAAGTAATACGCATTCAAATACCAGTTTATATATATATATATATATATATATATATATATGCCTGCTCGAAATAAAGTCTGGGCAGGGAAGAGAGAAAAAAAAACAAAGCGAAAAAAAGGTTTGTAAAAAGAAAAGTAGTGAAGAAAAAAAGGATAGAAAAAAAGAAAAGAAAAGAAGAGTGTGTGTATGTGTCACCATTATTTCCTTTGTGCGCGGCATTTTCCAAGCTGTTTTTAAGCTTTCGCATCGCTTGAAAATCAATTGCGTCTTTATTTGTTTAGTGTGTTTACATTTATGAAAATTTGAATCTCATTATTCTATAAAAACGTTGAATTTTAGACCTTTCCCTCCACCATTTAAGTAAAATATCAATTCCGGAACAATCATTGCTCGGATAGAAAGAGAAAGATGAGTAGTACAATGAACAGAACATCTGAAGAAAAATATACTAAATAGTACTATAAATGAATTACTTGATTATCAAAATTTTTTTGGTTTAAATATATTTTGGTGAAAAACCTGTTATGAGACGCAGCTACATAAGATATTATATGAAAATTTTTGCGAGCATTAAAACTGGCGAACCGACTGGTCGCCAAAGGCGGCTAGTATATATATATATATAATAATCCAACTCATCTAAAAGTTTTACAAATTACTGGTGTTCCCACATGGTTATTCAACAACCCCTTAGTTAACTGACTTCACCCAATATTATTTAATCATGGGGATTTTATGGTATGTTTACTTCATTTAATTAATGTTTGTAAAATAAAGTGAACTGTTGTTCTTGTTTGTCATGGCACTTGCACTGGGCAAGTTCGCTGACGTGCTCAGAGATTTTTAAGTCGATTGTGCGTGTCTTGTTTAAGTAGCGCCACCTAGGGCCAAAAGTACATCTTACACACTCACGCATCACAATCACTTGGACAGGATCTTTTCACAGAGGGGCGCAATCACATCTCACAGATAGAACAGAAGAAGAACAACCCTGCCCGAACCGGGACTACCTTTGTGACAGGACGTTGGAGCAATGCTTTCTAAAACAAATTATTTTTTAAGTTCTGAAATGTTTTTCTTGTCATACATCTTTTTTCCTTTTCACTCAGTATGCCGTGTGCTGAATGATATATTACAGAGATATTGCTATCTTATATATGCTTTATTTTTCATTATACTGTTATGAATAGCCATATCCTAACTACAATTTATATTTGAAAAAAAATCCCAATAAATTAATAGAAAATATACAACAAATAAAAATTTAAAAATATAGTAAGCTTATCTCAATAATTAGGCTACATCTGTAATTGTATTCATTGATAACCTTACATTTTCTAAACATAATATACCAACCGATCTCAAAGAATCAAACATATATATTTTGCGGCAGTATCCTTTTAATAATTAGAATTCTTATAAGGAATTTGAAAGAATTTTTATTTTTTGGGATACTAAAATTGCATTTTTATATATTAGTACCAAGTTTAAGCTTATATGACAAACTTGGCACTAGCTTTTAATTAGAATGATATCATTTAGAAAATTCTTCCTTAATTAAAGCAGAGAAAATTATAAGCGGATTGATAATTATTACAGTGCACATAATAAGGATATTTAGCTCACGCTCGAAACGGATGTCATGATTAAAAATAGTTTTTGTAATAAAATCTCCATTAATAAAAGATTTTTATGGGGAAATTAAAATATGCAAATATTATTATATATTGTATTAAGAGATAAAATATTCCCAAACAAGTTATTATAATTTAGAAGAATAATTATTACAAATTATCAAGAACTCTATAAGAAAAAGTGCAATTGTAAACACAGATATTAAGTGAATACCATGCAAATTAAGAAGGATATTTAAAATTTTTATTCTTTTACCGATATAAATAATATTATTTAGTATTCTATTAAGAGGTTAAATCTGTGCATTTTTTGCCGTTTCTTTAATATTATAATATTATAAGATAACTGTAATTATTAATTAGGCAGAATTTCATTTTTAAAAATCACTTTTATTTGAAATTATAATACGAAAGAAATTTTTTTATGAAATTTGGTGATTTTATATAAATAAAGGAAAAAATATCAGTAATTTTTGCTTTTTAAAATGATATGATAGTTTTGAATTATTACAGTGAATATACCAGAATGCATATTAATAATAGAATTGGATATGGATTATGGAGTCAATTAATAATATAAAAATTTGCCTTTTTCCGTTGAGAGGTATAATTTTGAAATACTATTTTTTAATACTATTATCAATATTTAGACTCCATTCTTTTTGCAATTCATATAATACATAATTTTTTACACAATTTATGTATTAATTACTATAATATATAAACTAATTTGCATTATAAAAATTTTTAACAGAAATTTATCAAAATCTCAATGCTTAATATTTAGACTCCTTTTTTGCAATATGTTATTTACACAATAATACATAATGCATGTTATCAGAGTGCGTACAATTTTACATACATTATTGAATATTCTTTTGACCAAGCTCAACCAAATTCTATTAATCAAATCCACATGTATAAATTATCTAACTTACCTATACACAAACATTACTCTAAAAATATCTTGTCCGATATTTGTGAAAATTTCGCAAATTCATAAAAATCTCAATGTTTAAAATTTATACTTTTTTTAAATGTATTATTTCCCCAATAATACATAATGCGTATAAATAGTAGACTTTTACATACATTATTGAATATTATTTTATTCAAACTCAAACGAATTCTATTATGTGTAAATTATCTAATTCACCTATACACAAACATTACTGTGAAAATATCTTCCCCGATATTTGTGAAAATTTCGCAAATTCATAAAAATCTCAATGCTCAATTTTTAGACTTTTTTGAAATATATTATTTGCACAATAATACATAATACACATTATTAGAGTGCGTATAAATAGTAGACTTTTTCATACATAATTGAATATTCCCTTATTCAAACTCAAACAAACTCTATCATGTGTAAATTATCTAATTCACTTATAATAAAACATTACTCTAAAAATATCTTTTCCGATATTGGTGAAAATACCAAAAATTCATCAAAATCTCAATGCTTAATATTTAGACTCCTTTTTTGAAATATGTTATTTGCACAATAATGCATAATGAATATTATCAGATTGTGTATAAGTAGTAGATTTTTACATACATTATTCAATATTCTTTTATTCAAGCTTAAAAAAATTCTATTATGTGTAAATTATCTAATTCACTTATACTCAAACATTACTCTAAAAATATCTTTTCCGATATTGGAGAAAATACCAAAAATTCCTCATAATCTCAATGCTTACTATTTAGACTAATTTTTTTAAATATGTTATTTGCACAAAAATACAAAACATATTATCCCATTGCGCATAAGTAGTAGACTTTTACATTCATTATTGAATATTCTTTTATTCAAATTCTATTATGTGTAAATTATCTAATTCTATTTTGCGTACATGATCTAATTCACCTATACTCAAACATTACTCTAAAAATATCTTCTCCGATATAGGAGAAAATTCCCCAAATTCATCAAAATCTCAATGCTCAATTTTTAGACTTTTTCTAAGTATACTCCGAATACAACGTCGTAACAAAAAACTCTTTTCAGCATCTTTGAAAAAAAGAGTAAAAAAATTGGGAGACAGAAGGATGAGAGGGGGGGGGATGGAGAGTCCGTCCAGCTTTTTGTCCTCGCCAAACCGCAAACCCGGATTTCTTTGGGGGTCGGAGCTGATCTGCGGACTGGGGGATTCATGTCCCAGATGTTCGTCGGGGGCTTTAAGCTGGATGATTGATGAATTGAGCGGGTAATGCCGGTGGACAACTCCAGAGGATTAGAAGAGGAAATCCCGCATCCCTGCGAGGAAGAAGCCGAACATTTCACGCTCTAGACTTCTTTAAGGAAGGATGAAGAATTTCTCCTTCTCTAATAAAATGGTAATGCCTCTACCAGAAAGGAAGGAATACGCAAGTGAAGAGGGGGGAGGCAGGAATTTAAGAGGGTGGGGCTATGAAAAAGTAACCTGTGATTTTTAAAAGAGGGGAATTTAATTTTTGGAATGATGGATAAGAAAGATTGATATTTGACATAAAAAATCATATGTTATATTAATTTAGTATTAATTTCTTAATAATCAAACTTTAACTTTTTCATGGGCAATTTATTTTTCTTTTGAATGTTTTTTTAATGTTTTATTAACCATTAGACAACAGCATTTAAGGAAATATATTTTATTTCTCCAAATTATGTTATCGGTTAACTTTCAAGTATGGAAAGTATAATTTCCCATGGAACCATTTAGTCACAAAACAATTAAATTTAATGTCGATTATTTGCCATGAAAAGATGAGAAGGTTGCAATAAACAAGAGTACGACACATTCTGTATACACATATAGCGGGTCCTCCCCCCTTTATTAACCCCTAAATGTATTTTGTAATATCATGTAGACAGGTCCCCCGAAGGCACCTCGTAATTGGAGAAGAGATGCTTCCGGTATGGTGGTTGGATCTCGCCAACCCCTCGCCAGGTAGGGGTTAGGCGAATCCCATCGATGATGGGGCGAACTTCCTTCGGGGAGGGTTGTACCGTGGCCGGTTATGGCCCTTAGGACTCAACCACAGTTCCCTCTAATTGCTGTTGCGGCGGTTCGGCCATTCAGAGCTGATGGTTAATCCGTGTGCCTTCGCGGCGGGTCGGAGAGTCTGTCTATGACTATATCATGTAGGTAGGAAGTAATCTTTCCAGTGGCAATGAAAGGGTTTAATTGGTATACTTATGATTTGATTTATAGATTATTAGATTCTAAAGAGCTATTTTGTTACGGAAACTATAAATTTTCACTTATTTAATTATTTTATTATGAATTGATGCGCCTAAACCATGTTCAGACGACGAGAATCGACTTATCAGCCGACAAACCTTTTACGAATTCCTCTCCCATAGTAGAAGAAATAATACTATTACACTAATACTAATAATACTAATGATCTGGTTAGTGTAGAGGAAAGAAGTCAAACACGATTGGATAATCGAAAACGACGTTTTAACCCTTTCGCGACGGTTGCCGTATATATACGGCAGTCACTTGATGCATCACAGCGGCTGACGCCGTATATATACGGCAGCCACTTTTTCGTCCACAGCGGCTGACGCCGTATATATACGGCGGCCACTTTTTGGTCCACAGAGGCTGACGCCGTATATATAAGGCAGCCACTTTTTCGTCCACAGAGGCTGACGTCATCTAGATACGGCGGCGAAAACGTGGCGAAACGTGGCGAAGTATAGTCAGTTGCGAAAAATAGCGAAGAGTGGCACAGGCGCGCCGTCGCGAAAGGATTAATTCACAAGAAAAACGAATCCAAGATAGAACCTAATCACACAACCGTACTCAAAAAGTGGATAATAAAAGATATTTAACGAAAATAAATGATTAACACATGGATAAATTAAGAAATGACCTGAACCGTGAAATTAATTACGCCAGTTATCTAATTTCATTATTTACATTGTCTGTAATCTCATAATTAGCAAATTCGCTACTGAGCCCTTGGATCAACGAATTTATGTAATCCCGCCCGATAATAAGCCTGTTTATGATATTTATTGTCATTTTAATTCACAAATGAACGATAAGGACAATTAGTGTACTTAAATGCTTTAACCCTTTCAAGGGCTATGGGAAGTATCACCAAATTTATCAATCTTCGAGCAAAGTTATGAAGATTGGCCTAATTTCTGACACATTTTTCAAAAAGACAAAATCTTAACTGCTTCCATTCCTTATCTCACACAAAATACCGTGTTTTGATTTACTACTTAGTTATTAATTAACAAATTAATTGATTAATGAAATAAAATTTATCTAAGAAGTTAAATGAGTCTCTATTTTTAAGCCAATCACAATTCTAAAATTATTTTAATATACCATAACTAGTAAAAATGGTATGATAAAGGGTTAAGTCATTTCAGCATATTTAAAGTAGGCTGTCTGACTTTTAAATCATTTGCTTCTTGAACTTTAAAACGAAATGAGGAGCCAAAAAAATTCAGTTATTGGATCTATAACTTAGATACATTATCGTTACCAAAATAAAAAATTGCAAATTATTTGAACTGCTTCGTTTGAAATCGCTTGCAAATTTCCAAGTAATTAAAATGTGTTAAATAACAATATATTTAATACGTAATAATAATTTTTAAAGAAAGTGTATAGTTATCACAAATGTTCCAAAAATAGGAACTGAAAAATTAATTTTAATTAATTATTTGAATTTGGGAGAAATTCACGTTGATTTTTATCACTCCTTATTTTTAAAAAATACATATTAGATAGCAATTTAAAAATATTACCAAAAACCTAATAGTTTGTTTATAAAAAAAAGTAAATGAACAAATAAAATATTTATAAACATACTTTTAGAAAATAAACATTAAAATAGTTAATGGCGGTTTTAAAATCAAACAATAAGATATAAACACTTGCATTTCCAAATATGGCAGGGAAACATTTTTGATCTTATGAAAGATTTTAGAAAAATTTATTCTTCTCATAATTAAATATTTAAAATCCTTTATCTTAATGCAGATTTAGTGGTTATTTATTTTAAAAAGTCAAAATGTTAATCCAATTTATGAATAATAAGTTTATGGCCAGTTGGATTCCTACCCTAAATAGTCTTTTTTTTACCATAAAAATGATCTAGCATTTACTTCATAAAAAATTATTCTCTGTTCACAATTTATTTTCATCAATAAAAATCAATTTCGTATTGATTATTATGCGCTTTATAATAATAAGATAACTATAATGTTCATTTCTCAATTTTTGATAATGCAATACTAATTAAATGGAAGGATAAAAATAATAAACATATAATCATACAGCGAGTTTGTTCCAATTTTATTTACGTTTAAAAAAAATTAAAATCAAAATTCTCCAAATAGTTAAAAAATAAACTTTTCTTTTTTTATAGTTGAAATGCTATAACATCAGTCACAAAACAAAACATGGTCTTAGTTGTATTTTTAATGGTTTATTTTTTGTAGGATAATATTATTTCCCCCTAAAAGTACGTTGCGCACTTACTGTATTTATTTTTTCTTTCTAAACATTCTTGTTTTATTTTATTCTAACTTTTATATAACCTTACAAATACCTACCTCCATGAAACTAAAATTAAAGTTTTAAAGCTTTTAAGCTTGTGTGGCATAGAAGCAATTTGTCAAAAAGGAAACAATTAGTTTTCAGGAAAATAGATTAAAATAGATTTAATATATTTAGGATAGAGAAAATAGACAAAACATATTTGAACAATAATAATACATAAAAATGATAAATATTACATAATGATATATTTTGAAATGATTTTAAGAATATTAATAAAATTCAATGATTACCAGGAAGAAAACTATCAGATGTTAAAATGTTATGATATTTTTATACATTCTTCCATACATTATGTAGTTTAAACTTACTCTCCAATTGAGTATTAACATGAGAAAAGAGGCTTATTTTATCTAGAGACTTTACTTTGGCTGATGTGAAGTGTTATATTTGGCCCTTTATGTGTAGGTGCCAAGGTTTCCAGACCTTATACTCTGCGATTTCTTTCTTTGAGATAAACAATCGTATATGTGTTACCAATGTGAACTGTGCTTAACGAACACCTAAAAAAATGAAATAACATGCCCCGTTGCCACAAAGGAGAAACGAATCATCGCATAAATGTGTGTTTTGCAGCTAAAATACACTAGCAATATAATAGTAGCAATTATTTGAATAAAAATGTGAAATTCTTTCATTTTTCAAAAGTTATATTTCACTTTCATATTCAGAATACTTTCTGAAAAAAGAAAGAAAAAATAATTGTTGGTATTTGTAATTATATGATTATTTTGTAATTATCTAGTACTTTATTGCGATAAAAGAAAAATTTACAAAATAAATTTCCAAGCTTGGTAAATTTACACTTTAAATCTCATCTTTAATTGAAAATTAAAATTGCGTGCAGATACGTGCCTGAAGAAAAAATGTCAAACATTAAATTTTTCTACATGAATACATCTTTAGATACTGAAATTTCTCGAGAAATTTTAGAGTTCCATAATTGAAAAATCAGGAAGTTCATAATGTGGAAATACAGAAATGTCTAAACTCTTACAAAAAAAAATTATATATGCATGGTGTACTCAAAAAGGGCCTATTGATTACATTTCTCAGGAAATGAATTAAATAAGAAAAAAAAAGAGTTATTTGATTATTATTGCTATAGAAATTCAAGTAAGACCGGAAGATTGATTGCGAAAAAGTCAATCAACATTGTCAGTGAGTCATCTATTATTCTGTATTTCCTGTAATAGAAGTCTATTTCCTCTTTTACATTTAATATTGTGCAAGTACATTAGCAAAATGAAAACAATTTTTTTCATTAATTTTTTTTTATAGTTTAGTATTTCAGAGTCAGTTTAAACCTAGAAATAACAAATTTTCATAGTTGTTCGAAGTAAGAAAATGGCAATTTTCATTCCATTTTCGATTTTCTTTTCGTTTATTTGTTTTTTAAGTAAATATTTTTGTATATCAAAATTTCTGATTTCAATTGGTTCCTGAATTTTTTTTCCAGGAACTAGCTTTGGAATGTCATGATTCGACTGCGTTACATTAAGTCACCCATTTCCGGCAAATTACTTGTTTTATTGATTAATTCACAGTAATTGGCGTATTACAAGCATGTACATAACAAACAATCAAGTTTATAGTTCAAAAAAGTGAGTGACATTAGTGCAATTGATTAAGAAAGTCTCTTGGAAAACATAACGATTTGATATATAAAACTGGAGAAGATAGGTATGGAAAAAAAGTCATTTGAATTGTAAGAAAACTTCATGACAATCAAGAATACCTGATACCAACATAAGTTAACAAAGGTTTGAAAAAAATAATTTTAAACAATTACCACAACATTTTTAGCTTATATGACAAAAAAAACCTTTAATTCATTTGAAAAGTAAACTTAATAATAATGAGTTTAATACCATTCGAGAACTTTCACTCCCATGTATATATAATAAACCTTTTCAAAAAATTTATCAAAACCATCTGTTTCCAAATTATCAATTTAAACCAAAGGAAAAAAATATTTTGGTTAGGTATACAAACTCAATGATATTTAAAACAATCTGTTAATCCCTATTTTATCTAAATTAACATGATCTTAATATCTTTAAATATATTTAATTATTTAAACAGATCTAACATTTGTTGCTACATACATGTATCAAACATTTGAAGACACTTTATAATGATCTTTATTTATAACATTATTATATTACAGGAACAAATGCTCTGGTAAAATACAAAAATTGATTAAAAAATATTTAAATAAATTTACACACATCAATAGTATTTTTTACATGTGTGTGTTTGTGTGTGTTCAAACAAATCTATCAAAGGAGTTTACATTTTCTTTCTCTGACTATACATTTACATTAATTCTTCGCGAGATTAATAAATTATTTGAGAAAAGAAAACCAATTTAACTATATAAATAAGGTATAATATGTATATATATTTCACGCCGGTTAGTGAAATTTTTTCTATATAAATGTGCATGTATTCAAAGAAGTCTATCAAGACAGATTACATTTTCTTACCTAATTATGCATTTATAATTTTTCTTTACGGGTTTATTAAATTACGTGAAAAAATGAAAACATTAACTATACTAATAAAGGTTAATATGTACATAGATTTACTATCAATATCGCTGCCATGTTAATATAATAAACAGTCCATGATTGTATGATTCAGCAATGTAAATATTTTGTTAATTTATTTGGAAGAATACAATGCAATGCTAATATAAAAAAATAAAATGAAATCTGCTATTCATATTTCAATGCATCATGTCAGAACATGATTTCTTGAACGGCCAATCACCACGTGCACGTGCAAGTTAAATTATGTTTTTATTCATTTTAATTGTTTCATTGAATGAATCACTTTAGTACTACAAACGATCCAAAAAACTTCGTCACGCCTTTATTGTTTGAAAAAATATCACATTCACGATTTATTTCATTTTATATAATCACGTCTTCAAAATGATATTTTTCTAGGTTTTATTTGCTGTACACATTAACTTATTTTTAAAAAAATTAGATCTTTTGTAAATTGGATGGCATTCCGTTATTAAAAGCCGATTTTTTGAGATGCTCGTGCTGATAATTTTTTTTTCACCAACATAATTTTTAATTAATAATTTTTTAAATCTTATTCCCACAACAAAAGCACGATCTGACTTGATAAAAAAACACACCTCCATAAAGACATTTCCGTTAGTCTTTGAATCATGGAGTAGGATGGTTAAGCCGGA
>JAOUZG010033162.1:1839503-1868543 GCA_026289955.1 Argiope argentata
TATATATATATATATTTATATAATTTTTTCCAAAGTCTGTGATTTAAACGGTCCCTCAGCGACGCGCATCCCCACTTCCTACCACCCACCCAAGACACTAATAAATCTGATCGTAAAACAAAAAATTGGTTGGCAGGGGTGATGGCACAAACCTGCATGCACCCTTCCCCCATCCAAGCACAAAGAAAAACTTAAAATGAAAAGCAAAAGCCACTTTTGATTTACAGTCGGGGCGAACCGTGTTATTGTCTCGCTACCGCCAGCAATCCCGTTGTTTATATTCAGTCAACAAAATCCACTGATCAAAGAAGCGGCGAAGATACACGAGAGTGCAGGGGCGCCACCGTCCGGTCAAACTTCTACATACTTCCTTCCAACCATGAGACTTGATGGCGATTGCCCCTCGAATCCGGCATTCTCGAAACGTCTTGACGCATTTCCCCAAGCCGTATTGGTGTCGAACCTCTTCTTCTTTTCTTTTTTTGTTCTTTTCTCCTCCCCCTCCCATCTCCATCTCTTTCTCTTTGGCTCGCTCCAGGGCATTTCTTTCTTTTAGTTTCTTCGCTTGCCGCCCCCCCTCCTTTTTTTTCTTCTTCTCGTTTTTGTTTGTTTTATTTTTTTGTTCCTCCTATCCCGACCCTATCTGATGAATCCTGAATTTTCGAGGGTGGATTCGTTTCTATCTTACTATCTAATTCCATTCAGGAAATTTGACGGGAACTCATTTTTTCCTCTTTTCTTCGAACGTCCCCGGTAAGAAGAAAAGATTTCTTCGAAAAAGAAAAGAAAAGAAGAAAAAAAATACTAGTAAAAGCAGAGTAATGGTAGTAACAAAAGGAAAAAAAAATAAAAACCTGTCGCACTAGAAGTGTAATAAGATAGGTCCCAGTTAGCTACCCAGCAAAACCATCTTCCCACCCCCACCCCTCGAAGTTCAAGTGATATTGGAATCCTCCACAGAAGACAGAAATCCCAAGGACTTGGAAATGCGTCCCTCCGAATTTGTTTCTTTTTCACTTATTCATCGGAGGGGGAAAAAAGTCATAGAAGCATTTTATCGGAATTCCTTTCTGAGAGTTTTAAAGTTTTCCGTAAACACATGCACCTGAAACCCTATTGGACGGGCGTATTGCTCAAAGTGTCCCAACGCGGAAGGGCGCCGCAGTTTTTCTCGCATTTCTGCAAGTGCCCCGGATTGTGCGGAATGCAAATGCCGGGATTTTCTTTTCTTAGCCGGGATTCCGTATTCTCTTTGGTAAACTGTCCATGACAGAATAAAACGAGAAAAGGAGGAAAAAAAGTGATTTTTATAAGAAGTGGTGATTTTGTACGTGATTTGAAAAAAGTTATTTAGTACCGATTTATTAAAAAAGCATCATTGACCATTTAAATTTTTAAGTTAAGTAGATTTTTTTTTATCATGTCAGAACATTATATTGTTTTAAGAATGAGGTTTCCTGGCTTCAACAAAAATATACGAAAAATAAATATTTTTAATCCGTAGATGAAAAATAAAAATTTTATTATCTGCACGAGCATCTGAAAAAATAAGCTTTTAATAACACATTGCCATTGTATTTACAAAAGGTCTAATTTTTAAAAAAATGAGTCAATGACTACCGCAAATAAAACCTAGAAAATTGTCATTTCGAGCACGTGATTATACAAAATGAAATTAATAGGAAATGTGATAATTTTTTAAACAATAAATGCGAGACAAAGTTTTTTGGATCGTTTACAGTACTAAAGTGACTCATTCGATGAAACGATTAAAATATATAAAAACATAATTTAACTTGCACGAGCACGTGGTGCTTGGCCATTCAAGAAATGATGTTCTGACATAAGACATTGAAATATGCCTAGCAGATTTCATTTTAATCTTTCTATTAATTTTTGCTTTAAAGTTAACTAACAAAATATAACGAAAACTGTATGGAATACTTATGAGTTAAAAAATATTTAACATGATTTCTTTTTATATACTTTGTTTAAAAATTTAAGCGGTATTTCTTAAAACTTATTTGCTTAAAACTTTTTTTGTAAAATTCTGTTTAAAAATTTATTTAGCTTCACTTATATTATTAAAAACAAAATAAATTTATTTAGCTTCACGCATATTATTAAAAATAAAATAAAAAAATCCTGGATTTCATTTCTGGCGATTGATTTGTCCATGCATATCAGAAAATAAAATAAGCCAAGGAGAATTCAAATCACGCTAAAAAATAAATTAAAATCTAATTTTTTCAGAAAATACTATAAAATGTTTTATGCCTTTCAGGTACGTTTTGTGTAGGAAATAAATATTGTTGAATGGATATAATTCTATTAATTAGAAATCAAAACCAAAATAAAAAAAAGTAAAGTTCCTGTTTTGAATTATTTTTGTGAGTAAAATATACCACTACCAAATGCTTTATAGCTTACTTAAGGTGGTATTTCGTCACATGATAAACAAAATAATTCTTCAAATTAATTTATAATACATTGAATCAAAGCAAAACAAAAAATAAACTCTTTTTTATAAGGTTTTGAATACATTAAAAATGAACTATATTGATTATTTATAAACTATTAATTATAAAAATTATTTTTAAAATGATTGACCTTTAAATTAGGATTATAATAATTTTAATTATTAAAATTATTTAAGTCTCTTTTTACATCATATTTACAAATACTTTCAATCTGATGATTTACTTTTGTTATGTTCAATTTTTGATTCTTTTTTCCTTAATTTAATTTTTTGAGTCAGAATCGGTTGAACTCCATAAGGAAAGATTCTTTGTGGTAAAAACAAGATAAAGATAATAAAAAATGAATATTGAGCTCATGGTGTTTATATGTACTAATAAGATCTTTAAAGAAATAATAGATTATTCTGTGAATTTTCAATTAATTAATTTAGAACCCTCTATAATCTTTAATAATAGATAACGATAATATTCTCTGATTAAATGAAAAATTATTAATTTATTTACAAATTATTAATTACATTACAAATTACTAATTAATTTATTGTTATTCCGAAGTTATGAATGTCCAAAATAAAAATTGATTTAAAATATAATTTTTGATCTAATGCAATAAATATGTTTTTTATCGAAAGAATTCAAAATAATCAAATGTATTAGAATAAAATATGAAGGAAATTGTTGCATTTAGTTTGAAAAAGTAATTTATATTCTGCTTTTTATCCATAGTGTTTTTCATCTAAATAGTTAAATGTTTTTCAAGAATGACCGTGGATAAAATACATTAAAGGAAATATAACAAATATATTTGCTGAAAAAATATGTACTGGAAAATACAGCATCAAAAAACAGTAAAAATGTAGTAATTATAGAAAAAACTTTTTAAACCACTAGCTTATGTTTGTAACTTTCTTAGAAAACCATTAAAATTTTCAAAAAAATCCGATTAATTGGTGTTGTGATCTCTTGTTTCTTTAATCTTTTAATAGCAAGCAATTATCAATCCATTATCTGAAATTAATTTTTTAACGATACTTTTATTCATTAATACAATATAACCCTTTTTTTTATTATTTCGTAGGATGTTATAAAAGAGTTTTAAATATACTTTTAGAATTTCTAAAAATGAAGTTTTATGATATAATATAATTTGAAATAATCTGAACACATCATATTATTAGGTTTAAATAACGACTTTTTTCTAATAGATTCATAAGGATATATTGGTAGAATTTTGTATAAGTAAATTGACGAATATTACTGTTTTCCATATCAAAGGTCTTATGCTTTAGTATGGCAAACTTTGGTAAATTCTCAAAGAAATACCAAATAATTCTAGATTAGAATCAGAAATCGTGTTTTAGTAACGTTAAACATGCAATATATTATGCACAGCAAAAATATCTATTTGGAGAATTATATATGAAAAAGATTTTTATTATATAAAAATGCCCATGGAATGGTGCTTACGTATTAGACCGTCCACTTTTATCGCCAAATTTGAAGTCGTCGCTAATGAGTTGCTAAACCACCAATTATGACAATCCGGCAATAGTGCAATTCATTGATCTTTATCGGCAAATTTAAATCCGTCGCCAATTAGTTACTAAACTGTTGGCGATCGTTGACGAAGACGGTATAATACGTAAGTACCCGTATAACCTTTAAAAGTCTTGCTACATTTTAATATATTTTATAAATTTCTCACTTTAAAATGTTATTAAATTTATTGAAAATTATTCTGAAAATTTTCGCAGAATAAATATTGGCATAACAAAATCGTTGTGATAATTTTTAATTAATAGCTCATGAATTAAACGTTTCTTTTGAATGTCCAGTTTTATGCATCTAATGCTTAGACCATTACAAATCATGGTCCTAAGAATCGACAAAGATGAACAATGAACACAAACATAATTTTTTTTGCAATCCACCATTTCTTTCGATAAACAAAGCTAGGATTACTCATCCCTTTCAGATCCGATTGAGACTCACAGAAAAAAAGAATCAGGAGAGATTATCAGAGAAATTGGCGCCAAATGATCAACTGGAGAGACTTTTGTAATTGATCGTCTTCGTGAAAAGAAACGTTTGCCAAAGAATTAGATATTTTTTTATTATAGTATATTTTAGATAAATAAAAAAGAATTCATTTAAGTATTTAGAACTAATTAATAAAATGGATATTTCAATTTATTTAAGCTAGATAATTAAATGTTATCTAGTTCCTCTCACATTGATATATTTCGTCATATCCGGTTAACAGATTAGTTACCAATAGGATTTACATATGTGTCATGCTTAAAATTGATTAGAAAAATAATTGAGGGGAATTTATTTAAATATTTTGTATAACGAATGTATAACGAAGAATTTAAGATTTTGTTGTTGTTACTTATGGCACTTGCCATGGAAAAGCCCCCTGCTGATACAGCAGCAGTTTTTAAGCCGAAAGTGGATATTTCAATTTATTATTATCCTCTTGTTTTTAAAGAAACGCCAACTAGGGCCAAGAGTACGACTTAGCTACACACTCATCCCATTTGCTTGCACAGCCCCTTTTTACAGGGGGGCACAGTCCCACATCTCACAGATAATACACAAAAGAACGAAAAGGCCCGATCTGGGTCAGAAAGATGGTAGAATTTAAAATGCATAATGTATAGTGGCCTGCGTCGGAGCACAGAGGTAACGCTCAATGTCCCGGGTTCGAGTCCCGATTCGGGCATGGTTGTTCTTTTTCTGTTCTATCTGCGATATGTGAATTTTCCCAGCTTTAGAATTGGGCTGTGCAAGTGAATATGAAGAGTGTGTAGCTAAGTCGCACTCTTGACCCTAGTTGGCGCTACTTCAAAGACAATAGACGCTCATTCAGTTTAAAATCCCTGACGGTCATCAGCGCGCTTGTCCATGGCAAGTGCTATTATTAACAACAACAACAATTTAATGTATAGCGAAGAATTTAAGATGCTTTAACCATGGATATTCAAACCATTAGCAAGCAGCAGCAAGAAGGAATGACCTATGAGAAAATAAATTTTAGCTTATAGAGAGTTTTAGTATTAGATATTAACAAATATATCCAATAGAAAATGATGCCTCTTGCCAGTTCAAATTGAAAGCCAATAGATCAATTTACTTGAACAAAAACGCCTTTTTATGGCCAAAATATTTATCTTCATTAATGAATTAATAACTCTAGCGCTTCACTAGTTGAGCTAAATTAAGTGGGATATTTTAACAACATAATAATTTCAATATTTTATTGGCATCCAATACTAATGAAACTCGCCAATTTTTTTATTTTCATTCAGTTACTGAGCCTTATACTTTATGTGTATTGTGGTGGAGTGAAGATTGTTATTATCCATGCTATGGGAACAAGTGGGTTCATGTTTACTTGGACAATTCTTTAGCAATCACATTTCACACAAAACACAAAGACAGGACAAGACAAAATATAAACGCACCCACCTTATTAAAGCAGCATCTCATTATTGAAATTACAATCGCAATGCACTGTGGGATGCGTATCTAATCAAGGATCGCCATCTATTTTCCAACAGAGAAGATAGAGTAATGCAACATAAAAATAAGAAGGTACTATCTACTAATAATCCAAATTATATCGTGACATTGGAGATTCCCAGTATATTTCCAAAGATTTGGAAGAATGCAGGGTGGTCGGCTGTAGTACACAAGAAGAAGAGTAATGCAACAGCGACAGTACTTCTTTTTTTGGAAATAACAAATTTTTATACTAATAGAAAACCCCCCTACAAATAAAGAATGTCTTTCATTCAAAGAATTGTATGTATTGCGAACAATATTTATCATTTACTTTTAAAACATTTCTGAAAATTTTCTAAAACTTCTTAATATTTAGTACTTAGTAATATAAAGAACACTTTGAACTCAATTGATTATAAGATTTCAAAATATTGAGGGATATTTTTAAAAAAGTAGCATCTTTACTTACCGATAGATGTAGAAAATTAAAATTATATGATCAAACTTAACCGATACCAAAAATGAGAATTCGATGTTTCGATCGATAAATTTTCAAATACAAAGAAAAAAAAAGATTCTAAAAAATTTAAGCAAAGCAAAATATCTCGAAATTTTTCAATCCAAAATATATTTGTGTAATAAATACATATCATTTCACTTTAACAACAATATCTAACATAATAAATATTTTTCGAAATTGCCTCTTATTATTTTTTTTCGTTAGAATTTTTGCAAGTTAAGAATGAGTATTATAAAATTGTCAATGCCGAACACTTTTCGCGCACTTCTCTTTTATTATTTATAACAGAATCATTTTTTTCGAAATTACAGGTTGTTTCCTCGTCGCGTGTTAGTATTCAATTTAGCTGCAGCTGCTCTTTCTTGCTTGAATAGAGATGAACATTATAATCGAGACGTGAATTTGCAAACAGATAAAGATATTTCACCGATATCTGACCTGTCAACTCCAAAATACGCCACAGAATAAAACAAATGTTGATGTTCTTAAAAATAATATTTAACTTTGAATGGGAAAGGGAGAGTTCGTCAATTATTAATAAAAATTGATAACATTTTCAATCAAAAAAGCAAAGTATTATGAATATTGAAAAGGAATTAAACATGAGTTTTCGATCAAAATAGCTATAAGAAAGCAATTTTGATCAAAAACTGAACATTATAATCATAACCTAAGACATTTAAACCTTTACACTCCGATGGTGCTTCTGACTTACCATTCAAAATTCTGCATCATTTTGAAGTTTTATTTATTTATTTTTCAAATTTAATTGTTAAAAAAGCTTACATAATGGTTAAAAGATGTAGATTAATTTTTCAAAGTAATTTGACTGAAACGAATTGTGTAGTTTTCATAGCAATAAACAAAACTTCGTATTAGGCGAATAATTTTGCATCTAATTTTTCGGGCCGCAAAGGGTTAAATAATTCGCAGCTATTCATACTGTTATCGGTAAACTATGAAATGCAAGCATTCTACATAATATCGGACTTTTTAGGCAAAGTATGAAATATAAGAGTAATTATATATTCTTTCCAATTATTGTATATAATACCTAGGCATTTGATAGAACAACAAATGCTAATTTGACAATGTGTGAAAAAGGTTCAATTGACCAATATTCAAACCGGTTTGAAACAATCACGAGACTTTTCTCTCTCTCTCTCTCTCTCTCTCTATATTTATATATATATATATATATATATATATATATATATAATAACAGCTATATCATAGTCCTTCTTCAGCCCTTTTAAAAACGCATCTGCTTTCAAAGGAGTATTAATAATAATAATGCAATACTTGTAAAAGCAGGTAAAAATATATTTTGCTGTAAATTTCGGTGACATCAAAACCTCCTAACCAAAACAACATTAGATTCTCACATGATCAAAATGTAAATTTCCGAATCTAGCCTTTTGTTGCTGATAATGGACTTTATCTTAAATTAAGCCAATGCATATATTTTATTTTCCCTGTTATTTATTTATTTATATATTCACTTATTTTTACATTTATTTCTTTAGATTTTCCCCTTTGATTAATTATTTTTATTTTCCTTTTATAAAAGTATAAATTCCGTATATTTGGTAAATTTTAGTTGTTTAATAATTATGTTTCAATGATACTATTACTATGAAATATTATGTAGGCTTTTTTGAAAGAACCATTTAAACTTCCCCCATTTTTCCTTCTTATCCCTGTTCCTTTATTTTTTTTTGCTTCCGGCTTTTTTTTTTATTTTCTTTAGTTGTTTTTAGTTTCTTTTGGATTTAGTACGCATGCATACGAAAGTTTTTTTTTTGAATAGCTAGTCCTTTTATAGCAATTTAAACTGTATTTTTTCAATTTTAATATGAGCTTTTTACCGGTGTAACGCCATTTCTAGCACGGATCTAATCATTATCAGAATACATTAAAACAATTCTCTTGGTAACAGTATCATAATATGCAGAAGAAATAGATGTTGGCAGATTTTCAATTAGATTCCGTAAAAAAAATGCTGCCTTACAAAAACTCTAGAATTTATTTACTTTAATGCAAAAGTTGTTAATAACTTACCCTTGTTACTAGAATTATCGATTTTTAGAACTCCTTAAAAGCATTCTTGAAATAAACATCAAATACACCAAAGGGCAAAAGCACCATAAGGAACGACTAGCTGTCTGACATAATAAATTAATTCACTAAAATGAACTGCTATATGTTTTCGTAACTCTCAATGGAAAAGTTGGAAGAAAACTCAACAGTATTTAAAATTCTCAAAGCGGTTCCATGTTGGCAAGAATACGGAAAGGGAAAAAATAAATAATAATAACGCATTTTCGTCTTATTTTTCACAAACACAATTTCTCTGATGGCTATAATATAAAAATTCTACTCTTACATTAGTAAAAAGCTCCCACAAAGCACATTAGGCATTTTAGATCTAAGAAACACGAAATGAAGCGTTTCAAAAAAGAAAGGGAGGGAAAAAATTCGAATTCTCCGAGAAAGGGAGAAGGAAAAGGAAAGAAAAAACAGGAAACATGTTTCTTTCATCGAAGCTTTTAAAGGATTTTTTTTTTTATTTTTTTGCTTTGTGAACTAATTTTTTCGCCATTTTTTCTTCCTTTCTCAGTAATCTTTTTTTGGGTTGATTTGTTTCTTCCGTATTAATTCCGACGTTTCTCTCCTATTAGCATTCACTTAAAAAGAGAACACAACAACCTTAATTACAAAACACTAGCGATTAAAGCAAATGTTCAGGAATTCCGTACAATTAGCAAAAGACAGAAGTTTTATTTCGAAATTGAATGTAAAAAAAAAGGAATTGCTTAGGGTCTTTCTAAAAGAATAAAAAGTTCTACGAAACAGAGAGCAGTAAAACAATTATGAGGAAAGCTGCTAAACAATTCACGGACAAAACTAATGCAAGTTGTTTCATTCTTGTTTTAATATATCTGAGTTTTTTAGAAGATTTCTTGATAAAATTTTTATTTTACTCTAAATAACTTGACTTTTTTTTTAAATTTTTGAACACTTTAAAAAAATTTCTGGACTATGGTTACTAATCTGATCTTCATTCATATTTATTCCTTTTAATTCAAAATATTTTTATAATATTATGATCATTTGATACTACTTGGCTAAAACAATAGATGAGATATATATTTATGTCAGATATTCAAATCTATACAAACTGAAATATTTTTATAAAATTATGATTATTCGATACTACTTGGCTAAAACCGTACGTAAGATGTATATGTTTGGCAGGAATTCAAATCTGTACGTACTGAAATATTTTTATAAAATTATGATTATTCGATACTACTTGGCTAAAACCGTAGGGGAGATACATGTGTATGTCAGAAATTTAAATCTATACATACTGAAATATTTTTATAACATTATGATTATTTGAGACTACTTGGCTGAAACCGTAGGGGAGATGTATATGTATGTCAGAAATTTAAATCTGTACATACTGAAATATTTTAAACATTTTTATTATTCGATACTACATGGCTAAAACCGTAAGTGAGAGACATATATGAATGTCGAAAATTTAAATCTGCACATACTGAAAGACCTCAAATGCTCGTTCAACGAAACTGTGATAGATTCTCTAAACGGCATGATATCATTGCAAAATTCTTTTCCTCTGTTGTTAATTGTGATTGACTGACCCATAGTCCTTACTTTGCTCATTTGAGGCCCTTGTCAAAATGGGTATCCTCGGTATTAAGGCATCTGTTTCTGTTCAAGTATTCTGAGTTGATTTTTTAGATAAAGATTAAGTAAATGCTTAATTTCTCTTTGCTTGTTTTTTCGTTTGCTAGAAGAATCTTTCTTCGAATTGAAATTTCTTATAAATAAAAAAAATACACAAACTTGATTATTATGCCACTTATGCTACAGCAAAAACAGAAAATTGTTAGATAAGGTAAACATTTTAACATTAGTTACTTATAAATTTAGTTTATAAATTGTTTAGTTTCAGGGTTTAGATTCATATTCTGTATTCGGTTTCCTAGTTCATTCTATTTTTTCACATTTCAAATAACATAGTTGCATTTTTATTAATGCTATTGCTTGCATGTCTGATTAAATAAGAATCATACATATTAGTTGCAAAATGGAATGTTAGGATTATAAATGCATTAAAATTCTTAATGCATATTTAATCATAACTGCTATAATTTTTCAATCTTTTTAAAGATATCATCATTCTTTAGAATAAAAATCGACAATTTAAAATTTCCTTGATTCTTTCTATAGCCATATACCAATTCCAGATAATAATATAAGAAATGATAAATAATATTTAAAAAAATGATTAATATTGCTTACAGTAAGAAACGAAATATATTAAGATGATTAAATTTTATAAGAATTTATAGCATAAAATTTATTCCTATCTTGCTATGGAAACTTTTAAATCAAAATATATTGATTTTTAAAAAATAATAATCAGTTTTATTCAATGATGTGGAAAATTTAATAAAAATTATTAACAAAAGCTTTCTGCTGTATTAAAATATTTTAAGAATTTATAGTATAAAAATTTATCTTACTTGCCGTAGGACTTTTCCGATCAAAACATCCATCTAAGCTCATTTCCAACTGAAATAGAACCATAAATAATTAAGCAAAAATCAAAAGTAAGAAAAAATACATTTTAATACAATAATTTAAAACATTTCACAAATAATTATTCCTAAGTAGAACAACAATTTATTACGATTCATTTTTAGTTGAAATAATTTTAACATCATGACCTGTTTACAGCAGCAAACGATTTTCAAACAAATATGTAAGAGAATAATTCAGCAAAGGAAATATAAAAAAAGTGAATGACATTTCGTATGCAAAGATAAATTTACAAAACGAATGGATTCGAAAAATTCAGAATAGCAAATTCAAATTCACTCATGATAATGGAAAGAGTAAAATGTTTACGTCTGCAATTTGCAATGGATTATTTGTTTTAAGAATTTTTATCGGTAAGGCATTACAAGCATTTTATTGTAGATACTTAAATGTAACCAGACAATACTTTAAGTGAAGGAAAAAATGTATGTAGATAGCAAAAAATAGCCTTACAAAATTATTTTATTCAAAATACGGTAATGTTGACTAAAAATAAGTTGCAATAGAAGGAATTTCGCAGAAAAACAGATTTTTAATGTAGTTAACAGTCTCAGTTACAATAGTACTGGTACTGTTTTGGATAATTATTAACATATTTCTAAGTGACTTAGTACAAACTGATTTATTTATATTAACAATAGTACAAAAGCTTTTATTGTTGTTTAATATAGAAGATAGATTATTGAAAGTAGATCTATCAAATTTAATATACAGAGTATTAATAAGAAGTATATGCTTTATCAAAACGATATTTTTAAAATTTAAATTACATTTTTAAATTTTTAATTAAAAATTAATATAAATTATTTTGTTGTTTTTTTTTCATTAATTTCTAACATTAATTTTATACAAAAACATTCCTCTAAAACTAAAAGTAGGTTAAAATTAAAAATGAAATATTATCTAATATTAAAAAATATAAAATGAGAGAAAAAATTAGTTTTTCAGTGATACGAATTTTATATCTGTGCATTCTTTTTAAATACAATGTTTTTAAATTTCGAAATTTGTTATAGTTAGCATAAAATACTTATATATGAGTGCCGTGAAACTATTTATAACACTTTTTTGTGAACATGCTATTATTGCTATACTATAATTTCACAAAAATTTCGGTTACAAAATTATCATTCTCTAATTTTCTTTCAAAATTAGACGAATGAAATCTAGAAATAACTGTGTCATTACGTTCAAAACTATAGGCTCAAATTGAATCAAATTGTTGCAACTGAAAATGTTTTCAAAATGAATCTAAAAAATAATAAATGTGTGAATCTGTCAAAACAAAAGCAAAATGAATTCTTCAAAATCGTCTGGAAACGCACAAGAAGATACCTGTAGATTTTGGAATGATTAGATTAAATTAGCTGATTAATGAAATAATGACATTTGTGAAATAACGAGAATTACTAACATAATGAAACTAAAATATTATAAATGGCAGAATCTGATAAACAAAAGTAAACTGAATTCTAAAAAATCGTCTGTAAACACGAAAGCAAAACTCTGTAAAATCTGGAATGTTTTGTTTAGTTTAGTTGATTAACATAAGAATAATATTTGTAAAATAACGACTGCTAAAATGAATCGAAAATATAAATGGCGGAATATGATAAACAAAAGCAAAATGATTTCTGCAAAATCGTCTGCAAAAGCACAGTTGGAAAGCCGTAGATTCTGGAAGGCTTGGATTAAATTAGTTGATTAATTAAAATAACGATATTGGTGAAATAATGACAAATATAGCTAAAATGAATCTAAACATTATAAAATCGTGGAATCTGATAAACAAAAGTAAATTGAATCCTACAAAGTCGTCTATGAACGAGCAAGCAAAACGATGTAAACTTTGTAATGTTTTGTTTTATTTAGTTGATTAACAAAATGATAATATTTGTAAAATAACGGCATCTAAAACGAACCTAAAACATTATAAATGGCGGAATCTGATAAACAAAAGCAAAATAATCTGACAAAAAAGTCGTAGATCCTGGAATGCATGGATTAAATTAATTGATTAATGAAATAATGATATTTTTGAGACAGCGACAAATATCGTATGTAAATCATCTAATCATTCAGAAATTTAATAAATAAAAGCAAAATTAATTTTAAAAAAATAGTCTTCAAACGCATAAGCAGAAAGCCATAGATCCTGGAATTCTTAGATTAATTGATTAATGAAATAATGATATTTTGGAAAATATGGCTGAAACGAATCTAAAATATAAATGTTGGAATTCAATAAATAAAAGTAAAATGAAATTCTGCAAAATTCGACTACAAGACCACAGCCAAAAGGCCATAGATCCTGGAATCGATTAGATTAAATTAGATGTTTAATGAGATAATGAATATTTTTAAGACAACAAAAAGCATCAGTAAAATAAATCGAAATCGAAATCCACAAATGGTGGAATTCTATAAACAAAAGCAAAATGAATTTCCGGTATATCATCTGCAAAGAACACCTGCAGAGAGTCGTAGATCCCAGAATATCCCAGGGTTTGTGTCACATAAAGTCGGTTATTCTCTGAAAAAAATACATTTGTGAGTCTAAACGTATAGAAAAAGATATTTTGCAAATAATTCAAAGAAAGAATATCTGAGCATGTTCCATCCAGATTCAATTCTTCGACTTGCATCGATTATTCTCTATCCGCGTTTCGCCACTCAAAATTTCTATTGCCTTGAGTAAAAAAATGAATTTTTGGTGGAAAAAAACTGAAATTTTATATCTAAATGCACACAAAGAGAGAGGGAAAAAGAGGTGCAGGCAGGTATCTGTCTGTCCGCATTTTATATAAAAGAGGTATAAACGGTTCACATGCTCGAATTAGATATGCCTCCGGGATTTGCGTGGGTTCGCCAATTCTACAGATCTATTTTCCAATACATTTCCGTTTTTGAATTTCTACCTTCCCATCTATTGGCCATCTAATGCTACTTTCGTGTTATTATTTAGAAATATGAAGGTTGCCATGGAAACGTAAAGTTATCAGTTAAGTAGACTCTGAGACAAAGCCCGATGTGTTTTCGTTGGTGTTGCTTTCGATTTGATGTGGGATGTCTTTGCGGGGGTATGACTGGCATTCGAAAGAAGGGTGGATTTTTCGAATAAAAGAAGAAATGGTTTTGTTGAAAATTTGTTTATTGGTAAAATGTGATAAAATGTTTCTATAATCTCTAAATTTTATGCAAGTTTGTATTAAATTTATGTAGAATTTACATTAATTTCATAAAGAAACTATATATATATATATATAATTGTTCTATTTACTATATAAGGGGAGGAGTAAAAGTCAGAAGCACAATGCTAAGGAATGAAATGAAGTTTAAAAAAATAATAAGATGGATTTAATTAAATCTATAAAATCCTTCAAACTTATTATCAGGCGAGAACATGATGTTAATTTGGAAAATGAGGTTTCTGGCGTTAACAGAATTACATTGGCGAAAATTTTAAAAAACCGTAGGCGAAAAATTGAAATTTTAGTATTTGCCCGAACATCTAAAAAAATCAGCCTTTAATAAGGTGTTGCATCCGCATTTACAAACGCTCTGATTTTAAAAAAAAAATAAGTTAATGACTACAGCAAATAAAACCTAGAAAAATGTCATTTTGAGCACGCGATTATAAGAAATAAAATAAATAGGAAATGTGATATTTTTTAAAACAATAAATGCGAGGCAAAATTTTTTGGATCGTTTGCGATACCAAAGTGACTCATTCGACGAAACAGATAAAATGAATGAAAATATAATTTAACTTGCACGAGCACGTGTTTCTTGGCCGTTCAAGAAATGATGTTTTGACATGATGCATTGAAATATGCATAGAGGATTTCATTTTAATCTTTATTTTTAGCTAAATATGTTTATTAAACAAATTTAGATAAACAGTGAATTAACAGTAAAATAACAAAAGGCTGTCATTTTAATAATTAGAAGTTAAAGTAAAATATGTATTTTTAATTACGACTATCAAATTCTTTAGTAATCAATATGTCAGTAAATTACTAAAAAAGATGAAATCTATCATCAAATATAAGTTTCAATTGAATCTACTGATTCGGATTATTGTCATAATAATGTTAAATAAAGCACTAACGGGTTTTATACGTTTAATTCTATTTTTGTTGAAAATTTGTAACGTATAATTAAAATATTTTTATCAGCTTTTCTCTTAACACTTTAATAAAATATTTTTATCAGCTTTTCTCTTAACACTTTAATATAACAATCGGACAATTACATCTCTCATTAAATTTAATCTCGTTAAAGGATTTTTAAAATTTTTTTTGGTTAATGTTACCTTTTGAAATTTTACAGATTTCTAAAGAGATTATCATATTGGAGAGACATTCATCGTGACAAAGATTATGCAAAATTTTTTTTCGAAATTTACCCCCTCCCCCTTAATTATTTCTTCTGTAGATTTTAATTGAATTAAAATTAAATGTTTAGTTTTCAAAATATTGAGAAATTATTTTTTATTGATTTCGAAAAATGCAAAAAATAAAAAAAAACATTGGTATATAAAAATTATTAAAAATTCCGCTAATATTACAAAAATTTAAATACTTATAAAAGAAATTGCCCAAAAAACAAAATGACTTCCCAATTTGCTTACTTAATTTTCCAATTTCTAAATGGGGACATCAAATCATGACATACGTATATTACTAATCAACTCTCATAATTAATATATAATTAATTCTAAACCCAGTTTTTCCACATTAAAATTTCTCATTCAACAGAAATTAGAAAATTACAAAACTAATCGATGAAAAAATATTAATAAAATATGTATAAACTGAAGAGTTGAAAAGAATAAATAAATACATTAAATCATCATTTACACATGTTTCATGAGACTAATGTAAAATGACTTATAAAGGAAGGTCATATTTAAATTACAGCAAGAAAATGTAATAATTAAAAGTTAAAAAGTTAGGTATAAATTTATTTAAATGTTATTTGAATGTTTTAAAAATAAAACGACTATATCATTTCACAATATTGAAAACGATAATCAAACCTTAAAATAGACAAAAATAGTAAAAATGAGGAAAATTCCCATCTTTATTGCACGACTTGAATACTAATTATGCATTTCTTATTTTACTTAATTTTATGCATTTATACAGATGAATAAAAAAAATTTGCTAATTATCGTCTGATGGTGTTGATAATTTTTAAATACAGCATTTTGAATCAAATTAACTTGGTTAATTTATCATTAATGTTTTGACAAACAAAATATTGTGATTCTTTTAACGGAATCCATTATAACTTTAAGGGAATATGAATATCTTCATTATCATTTCATTATCTCTTTCTATTAATTCCTCAATTGCAATTTATTTTAAGGTCATGACATTAGTATCAAAGTTCAAATAGTCTTCGAAAATGATTCCCGTTTTCTAGGCCAAAGAAAGTGAAGAACAGTTTTTCATTACAGTACGAATGCCTAAATCGGAAAAAGGATAAATCGTTTTATAAATAGGAGCGTCTTATAAATAAAGAACTTCTAAACGTGGCTTTATTCTGTATAAAATATTTTCAGAGAGCCTTCGAGAACTTCAAAAGTAGAGGGTTCCACCGAACTTAATTTGCCTAATTAAGAGATATAGTAGAAAAATTGAATGGTGTTTAGAATAACGCTTTAAACTGCAATTTTACTAACATTTTTTATTAAATTATATGTACCTATTTAATTTCAAATTTATAAAACTTGATTTAAGTTGATATACCATTAATTTCATATAAATGCAAGAAGGCATTTGAGAATAACTACGCATATTTTTAACTAGACTACCCAAGTAACCAGAACCTTTAATTTTGGATATTTCTTTCCGTTAAACTACAAGAATTGTTAAATATTTTTTTTACATCATAAAGTTTGTATATTTTGTGAAAGTAATTTTTAATTATTATCTTTAAAAACAAAAATTAATCGATTAAAGAGGTATTAAGATATAATATAATTTTTAATCTCAGTTTGAATCCATTTAAATATTACCTATGAATGAGTCCTTTTTATTTACATTTACAACAGTGAATTGAGAATTATGAAAATCATAGCTAAATATTTAAAAATTTTACATGCAGCTGAATTCATATATTTAACGTATTTTGATAAATCAACAAGACATGTTATTGAAAAAAATTCGAAATATTCTTTTTTTCCATACAATTATTTATTCTATTTCTTAACAAACTGATTATGATATATAATAACAATGTTTTGCACAACATGCATGGATGAATTTATTTTTTTACTCATAATATTTAAGTTTGATATTTTAAAGGCAAAAAATAACAGTTGTCCTTCTCAAACAGAACAAATATGATATTTACATTTTTCAAATAATTTTATAATAATAAAGATAAATTATTGCATTTTTACTTTTTTATTATTTATATTTTCAAATAGTAATAAAAAATTATGACATAAATTTATAATATGTTGTTATCTTTAACCTTTATGTTTATTTATTACAAAAGCATTATACAGGGCAAACTTCTGAATTTACAGCAATGAAGTTCCACAAAAACACAGTTTTAAGTGTGAGAATTCAAAATATATTAGTTTTATATTTTAATAAGAATTCGATAAAATAAAAATGGTAGTAAAACTTTGAACGTGATTTCTAGATAACTAGAGAAAATACCAAAACACAAAAATTATTTTTAAATTTTAAAATATGACCAATTTTTTTCATTTGTATAGATATTATTTGTATCTTTAAAAAATTAAAAAAAAGATTTTAAGTATCTTTTACAATAATGTTTCTTTTTATTGCTATTTGATTCAAAGATATTTAATTATCTAATTAAAATTGCAAAATAATTTAAAACTAAGAACGAAAAAAAATAAAATTATCCTCAATTATTGCGTAGTGACTAAAATTATATAATCTTAGTACTATTCAATTTAATTACATAATTTAGAATATATTTTGTAATAAATAAATATATTCCTCCTGTTTTAATTTTTCTAAAATTTGTTTTTAAATAATAATTGCAATGTTGCCAATTTGCCGTCATAAAAGGCAAAACATTTTCACTGCATAGTTAAATTTTTATTTAACATTTTTTCACTATTAATTGCATTGTAAAATAAAATTTAATTTTTTGAATCAGTAAAAGAAGCAGTTTTGAATATCTAATTTTCAATTATTTTAGAAAGATTCATTTTTGTCTACGTTCTTAAATTTCTATTTTTATATTTGGCAAATTATTTATAGACTTTATATCGTAAGTTAAAATAAGAATTTTAATATTAGTTATTTTAGTATTAGTTAAATAATGGATAATTAACTTAATTGAAATAAAAATTGAGAGATTTACTTTGCAGAATATTTTTTTAAAATTCATAACATTTTATATAATTTCTGCCTTATTCATTTTTTACAACAGCATATAAAATATTCAAATAATTATCTTCATTTGATTCATTGAATACAAAATATTTTCAGTTTATATCAATGAAATGTTCACATATTTACGTATTTCTCAGTTCCTTTTTAAAAAATATGGAGTAATTAATAATTTTAGTAAGAAATTCGTAAATCTTAAAGTTGTTTGAGATAATTCTATCAATTTAAGAATGAACCAGTATTAATTATAAGTACAAATAATGCTACTGAAAAAAATAGAATTAAATTAAACAATTTAGTTTTAAATTAAATATTATAAATTTGCTTAGAAATGCTATTTTTTATCATTTGAAACATTTTTAAAAAGATATATTTATGTAAATAAGAAACAAAGTTATGTATATATTTATTTATAAAATTTCATCTCTCATCTGATAAACGAAGAAAATTTCCCTATTAATTATTTATTTTATTTTAATAATACAAGATATTGTTTTTCTAATGCAAATATTTATATTTTAACGGCATTAGAAAAATTAAATGTAGCACTTTTTTTAAAATAAAATAAATGTATTATATTTTAATTACGAAATAATATATAAACATTAAAATAATGCATCTTTATGCTTTTAAAAATGTGCAATTTTTCAGAGGCAGCAAAATATACATTTTATGTTCGGGCATTTTGATATTTTTCAAAATCACGGGCTAAAAGTTTGTCATTATTTCAAAAGAAAAAAAAGGAAAGAAAAGCTATCTGAGTAATGAATTGTGTTAGGACATGAAGCAATTCACAAGACTTTGAATTTAAATGTGTAATAGATAATGAAAAAAATATGTGTATAATATCTAGTCTTAAATCGTTCATTTAAATTTTGTTCAAAATTTTTCTTGAAAAAAAAAATTAAATCTCAAATTTTTTTATTCTTGTTATTTCCTTTTTCAGTTTTCATCAGCCAATAAGCAATTATTTTAATTTTAGAAGAGAAATATTTTAGACTAAGCAAAAGACGTATAGAAACTTATACTATATCAGCATTTTGAGATCATAAAATTTTCTTGATGAAGATATCAAACTAAATTTTTAAGCTTATATTTCGATGAATTAAAATACATTGGGGTTCTAATAATTTATGTATATATTTCTTTTTCTTTTTTATTTCTAATGTATGTAAAACGATAACAATATGTTAAAAATATTCACGTTTCAAATGACAAGATATTATTCGCAAATTTTAAATTCAATAAATAAATAAAGATCTGTGAAGACATCAAAGAAAAATACATAAATAATTCGTTATATAAAATTTTCTCAACTCGAATAAAATCAGTAATCACTTGAAATGATCTAAATTTTAAGAATGGCATTTTTTGCATTCGATAAAACCTTCCAAAATTGTTTATTTGAAATTATAAAAAAAAACCGTCACCAAATTAGGACATATTAACGCTTAGCAATTAACAATTAATATTTTAAAATTTTTATTTGCTATCAAACTTCTTAAAAGAGGATTGAAATTTTCTTATTTTACTGAAATTAACATAAGATTATTTCTTAGTTTGCAGATATTATTAAAAAAATGTCAATAAAATCAGATATATTATTATTTTCGCAATTTACGATATTTTTTAAATTTTATTTGCTATCAATTTTTTAAAGAAAAAAAAAACATTTTTCTTATTTTTCATTCTTACTTTTTATTATCTACTGTTTGATTCTCTCATTTGACGTTTCATAAGTTCAAAGTATAAACGAGCCACTTGCTGATCCTTGGTTTTTTTTCCTTTGTTGGCTTTCGTTTACTATACTTTTTGGTGCTTTCCTATTGGATAAATTGTTTTGTGGCAGCGAATCATTTTCTATTTACTTTCCGTGGAGGTGGGCTCTAGATTGTATATATAGAAAAATACAGAAAATAATTTTTCAATAATTAGCTATTTTGCTTAAATTATTATCTTAACATCTTATCCCAAAAGAGTATTTTCTCAAGTATTTCAAAGTTAAAATTTTCAAATAAGTTTTCAAGGTGATTTTTTCTCTATGAAATTCATGGAATTTGAAATGTGTATAAAAATTTATTATATTTATATTTTTTTTCTTAAACAGCTGCTTAAATCGTAGAAGACACTTACATATAATGACTATTAACAAACCGTCGAAACAACAAAATTGGTTTTAATGTCAACTTTGATAAAATTTTATGTTACTTTAAAGAAAATAACAAGAAAGGCTTAGAGATAAATTTAATAAGAATAATTTGTAAAATTAACGTTTTGTTAATGTGGAAAAAATTAAAAATATTTCAAATATTTTCTAAAATTTATAATTTTTATTTTATAATTAAAAAGTTTTAAAGTATTAAGATCCCACACCTAATATTACAAATTATAATAATAAATTTTTGTGTCACTTTAAGGAATTAACAGAAAAGACTTAGAAATAAATTCCATAACAATATTATGTAAAATAAACATTTTTTAGAGTGGAGTAAAGCAACCAATAGTTCAACAACATACTAAAATTTATAACCTTTATTTTATAGTTAAAAATTTAAAAAAATTATTTTTTAAGATTTCACAAAGAATACCACAAAGTAAAAAAAATTCTTCCAATTTAGAATCAATTAACTTAATTCATACGAAATTAAAATTACACTACGTAAATTCATTAATATATAATTAACTTATGAAAATATTGAATAGAATTTTCTCATCGCAAATACATAAATATATAAAATTTTGCATAGAAGGAAATAAGAGAAAAAAAACCGCTTAAAAATTCCACCATTTGAAGTATTAAATAAATCAAATATATGTTGTATAAATTATTTTATGGATAATTTTAAAGAAAATTTGGGTTTGATAATAACTGCAAAGTGAATTAATATCTTGAGTATTTTTTTCTATAATCATCTTTGGAATATCTGACAATTTATAAAATGCTTTAATAATGGAATTAAAACAAAAAAAATGCCATCAAGGCAAAGTAAGTTTGTTCTAACAAAAATAAAATATTAAAGAATTTAACTGCAAACGAAAATAAACTGCGGAAAATCATATTTTCAAAAAAAGTGAATACAGAAAATTTTATAATATTTGCCATCAAGGCAAAGTAAGTTCATTCAAACAAAAAGAAATTAAAAAGAATTTTACTGCGAATAAAAATAAACTGAGAAAATAATATTTTCAAAAAAAGTAAATACAGAAAATTTCATAATTTGTTATTAATTCTCATACAAGTAAAAAATATGCTTTTTCTCGGAACAGAAAAATAAATTACGTTTAAAACACACACAAAAAAATCGTATAGTTTTTATTCTGTAATATTTTTCATGAGATATTGGAATATTTCACGCTATACATCAAAATAAGAAGCAAAAAAAATCCATGTCTTGATGCGGGAAGAATTATTTCAAAGAATACTTTTGAGAATTTCGTAATTGGAAATTCACTCGAAAAGCTGTGGGATGTTCCACGATTATTTGTTTTTTTTACAGAAAATTGTGATTGATTTTGCGAATTTATGAAGAATTATGACGGCAACGGTTTTAATTTTCTTAGAAAATGATGAAGCGAAACCACGAAGAAAAAAAAAGTATCAATAAAGTAAATGGATGAGTTTAAATTTTGCACGCAAATTTCAAAATCTAAAGTTTATAGCTAGAGGAAATGAATAGTTAAAATTTGGCTAAAATATACGAAACATTTTGAATGAAAGATAGTTTACAAAGATGATTTTGATCTATCTGGTATGACTGTAAGGAATGGATAAAATATGATATATGAGAATCGATAATAATAAATAAATAAATAATCCATTTTTCCATTATTATAACCAAATAACAACCGAAATGAATATAAGAATGATACAGGAACTGTCAACTTTTGAAATACTTCTTCTTAATTTCGCATGCTTTATGTTTTTAAAGTTGGAATTTTGTAATCAACTTATCACTTCTTTCTTTCTGAAATTGCTTACAACTATTGAATCCTTATAATAATAAATGTTTTAATAATCTCATTATCGTAACAACGCATTTTTAATAATAATTGAATTAATTTTGCTCAAAGGTAATTTTTAGAATTCGATTTGGGAAATAATAATTTTCAGATTTAAAAATTTCTATTATTCTAAATCATGAAATATATAAAAGAAGCAAAATGGAAAATTTCATCTAAATTCGGAAATCCACGGATCAGGTCCAATGAATATACTGTTAATCAGTCCCACAAGTTCGTTAACAAATAATGATGTTTTATTCGAAATGATAGCCCTAACACACACACAATAAATCATAGACAAAATATACACCAGGACAACATTTTCAGTATAAAAGAGCCCAAAATCAGCAAGAAATTAATGAAAATCATAACATAAAATATTTAGAGTGAGAACTCTACAGGACAGAGACTTGTATGACTATCCATGTCTCTCAAACGTACGCTACTCTCCATTAACAACTCTCTTTGGCTGAATTTGATAACTGACTCACTACTCGACTAAATGTGGGACTTAATACTGACTAGCTATATAACACACCATTGACTCGGGTCTGTCGCTCGCTTTTTTACAATTTCTGTAGCAGGGTAAAGAAGATTATAAAGGAAAAGACATTGCTTTCGGCCCTACTTGACTTATGGTCGAGATTCCTGCTGTTTCTGGAACCTTTAATTTTGTCTCTAAATTTGCCAACATGTACAAGGGTAATAAATCCGATGTTCGTCTATCTACAAAATTGCCTAATGAAATAGAAGACATTACGATGGAAGCCAAAAACATGACAATATAAAATATCAAGAATAAAAATTTCTTAAACACGCGTTTAAAAACGCAATAAAAATGTCCAAAAAATGAAAAACTGTTATCGAACATCTAAAGAGGACATCATGAGTAACATTAGCAATTCTGAACATTTACCAAATTTAAAATATGTTATGATCAAAACTCCTTTTATATAATATATTTCTACTATAATCTCTGCAAATTCTGGCTGTTTTCACAAAGCATTTTAATAAATAATTAAATGAAGAAATATAGAATATTATGGTAGATAAGAATTTAATTATTTACCTTACTAGTACAAGTTATTGTAATTAATATTCTAGTAGAATTTTAGAAACTTTATTTATTTTTCAAAAGTATGAAGCATAATCGCTGCAGCCGTTGACCTCCTTTATAATATACAATGAAACCGTAAAAAATAAAACAAAATAAGTGACTGAGCTTAAATTTTACATAAAAATTTCAAAATCTCATGCTTGCAATTACAATTATTGCGTGTTAAAAATTAATTTTGGCACTCAGTCTGCGTGCGAGTCTATCATTTTTATACATAATAAAGACGATTGCTCAAAAAAGAAATGCGCCGAGGAGATAAAATTTGGCATGCTATTTTATAATAAAAAATTTACCATATTTATTAAATGCTTATTGTATGTCTATATATCTGATCGCGTTATATGAAGCGTTATATGATTTCAAATTACAACAAGCAGACAGTAGTTTATTTATTAATTTATTGAATATACCTCAATATTTTTGATATGTAGAACTCCATTAGCATACATGTATTGTATAATATTGTATGATATAGAACAATATTCACAATATTGCGTTACATGGTTTAAAATTGAATATTAGTAAATAATAACGTACAATGCTGTTCTACTTGGGAACAACATCACATTCATTATATGTAATCATTCATAAATAAAAATTATGGGAATATTCTCCGACTTAATCATATAGCTACATCATGTTGCTGTTGTTGTTGTTACTTATGGCGGCATTGGACAAGCCCCCTGCTGATACAGCAGCAGATTTAAGCCAATAGGAGCGTCTCTTGTTTTTGAAGTAGCGCCATCTAGGGCCAAGTGTATGACTTAGCTACACACTCACCACATTTGCTTGTACAGCCCCTTTTTGCAGGGGGGGGCACAGTCACATACATCACAGATAGCACCCAAAACAACAACCATGCCCAAACCCGGACTTCCAGAGCACTAGGAACGCTTTCCTTTGAGCCAGAAAGGCGGCACAGATATTGTAAAACTGTAAATCTCATTCAGATTTATAACTTTTGTTTATATGCCGAATCTAAGACGTTCATATTCACATAAACGCAGAAGGATGACACAGATAAAAATTGTATTTTTGATTATTGCAGCATATTTCAACGTATATACCAAAGAAAAAAAAGCAAATGCTTAATTTAGATCAGTTACGTTTTATACTCTTAAGAATATTCCCTTGTAAACGTATAAACCATAATCGTTCAATAAAAATCCTGAGTGCATCCTTGCCCACATCCTATTTCTGACAAATGATCTGAAGAAATAGTCACGCTTGCCGATTATTTAGATAAGGATTTTTCAAATTCGTGGAAACATCAACTCATCAAATGGAATTAAAGTTATTTGAGTTGAAGTGGATACGGGTTTGGATATGTCGTCGTTGAAAGCATAAAAGGAAGATAAATTAAATAGCTGCTTACGTCAAAAAGGCTCTTAAGACATTCTGACTCATCGCGGTAAAACGTGTAGGATTTGTTTAACAATTTTTTTGTTGTGGTCACGCATTTTCCTAAATTAAAAAGAGAGTTTTCATATCAAAACTTGATGAATATCCCTCAAGAGATAAACGAAAAAAAAAATTTGAAAAACGAATTAACAAAATGAAACAATTACGGTAATGAAGAATTTCCCATAAGGATTTATTTGATGCTTCTAATTTGTTTAATTTTTTTCTAAGAAATTATTTATCCGAGAAGATTGATTTAGTAAACATAAATAGCTTCATAAGTCGTGCAAATTTAGTTTAAAATGGTTTATGGTTGGAGTAAAAAATTAACCGTTTTAATTAAAGCAAACTCAGTTCTGTGATTGTTTGATCCAGCTTTGGAGTTTATATCCTATTTTGTTTTGCTTTTTCCAGCTTATATCCAAATTTTTGAAAATAAATATTCCAGATTGTTCCTTTATTTATTGCCTTGCTGTAATTCCTTTATTTATTACTTTGGTTCCTTTATTTATCGCCTTTATTTGTTGATTGTTTATTAGTTGCCTTGGTGATGAATTGGTTAATTGGGGATATATTTTTTTATTTTACTTCAATTAAATCTCCTACGCATAATGATTATGAATATTTTATTATAACTTTGGTATATAAGTGAGATAAGCGTTAAGCTCATTTCATTTTAATAGCTTAACGTTTTAGTCCAGTTTTTTTTAACATGAACCTTCCCAATGGAATAGTTATGCGATTGTTTGTTCCAGTTTATATGCAAATTTTTAAAAAATAAACATTCTAGATTGTTCCTCTGCTAGTTGCCTTGGTAATCAATTGGTTAATTGGGATTTTTTACTTCAATTAAATCTCTTACGCATAATGATTACGAATATTTTATTGTAAGTTAAGTATAAAAGTGGAATAAACATTAAGCTCATATCATTTTAATAGCTTAACGTTTTAGTCCAGTTTTTTTAACATTAACCTTCCCAATGGTGGTGAATCTCAACCTATAAAAAAGCAATTTAAATAATAACTATTTAAATAATTTATTTCAAATCACATTCCTTTCTTTATTAGATATAATTTCCATTGCTAATTTCTTGTATAAAAGAGTATGAGTAATCATCAAAGTAATACATCATGCCATTATATATTTGATCAAACATTGAAAATGGTTTGAATTTCATTACAATATTGAAATGTATCATTTAAAATTATTAAAAGAGATATATTTAAATAATGTCATAATTCAATACAAAATTGCATTACTAAAAAGGCAATTTTTAAATTTTAAAATAATGTAAAAAGCAATAGTTTAATAAAAGCACTTTTGTTTTTGTTTTTATAAGCAAAATAATCGAATAAGCGCTATTAACTCTTGCTTTATAAGCTCTCAATATAAAACAGTTTCATTCTTGAGAAACAAAATTATTAATGTATTACTAGTGAGACAGGCCCGTAAAAGATTTAGTGTGATCACATAATAACAGAGTCATAATTTAGCTATAGAGAAAATTCGAATTCATCTCTATTCGAAAAAGATTTATTTAAGAATTTAGACATGTTGCAAGACAGATGTAAGAATTATTCTTATGATTTTAGAAAAGAAAAAAAAATCGAGAAAAAATTGTAAAATCTCTGATACATTTTATCTTATCAAATCAATAATATTTTTGACTTCAAGAAATGTAATTTTAATAGAATCATGGACTCAAAATAATTGTGAGGTTACAGATAATTAAGTATTTGTAATTTACAAAAATTCGTTTCAAAAATATGGATACTAAACTAACGAAATATCAGATAAATATTGGCCCAAAGACTTATGAAGATAATAATCAGTAATCCAAAAAATATAGTTTACAACCTTATCAATAAAATCAATCGTTTGGACCTATTTTGATTCATATTAACACTAAATCTACTGTGAGTGGTTCAAACGATCATTTTCCCAATGGCAGTTCGAATACATTAGTGAAATATCGGTACGTTTGATGTTATGAATAATAGAATAGAATAGAGTGAATACTAGATATTCTAATCAAATAACCCGAATGCAGAAATATATATTATACCAATATAAGGAAAAGTTTGGATGAGTTTGGATCCATGGCATGAAAATAGAAATAATCTTGCAGAATTTTGGATTCTAGTCTAATTTTGATCAATTGCAAACCTGGAAATATTTTTCGCTCAATTTACGTTATTTGTAATTTGCATAATAATACAATGTAGCAGTCGGAAGTATATATAATATACTAACATAGAGTCTAAATAGGGATTATAAAGAATTATGCAGGCAGAAGATTAATCTTTCTACCTGCTGTTCTGCACTGACCAGCAACTCTAGGTACTTGTATTCCCTATTCAGAAAGCTGTCCTTGCTAAAATTCATCAGTATTAGTTTTTGAAGTGAAATAATTGATCTTTCAATGTATTTAGCTTATGGTAATTATGCTGAAGAAGCTATAGAAATAGAATCCCAGAAGGACAGGAAGGATATTAGATTAGAAATCCTAGTTATGGTCCTGAATCTAGCTACGGGGCCCAAAAATAAGAAGGCATTTATTTAATAACAAATAATTTAGGATGAAAATAATTTTATTCATGATGTTATACATTCTAGTAACAACTCATTTCATGCAAAAAATGAATTCGGTTATAAATCTGTCTGAAGTTATATGAGAAGAAAGAGATTTAAGACATTCCCAAAAGTGCTACCAAATTCTCATAAATACCCTTCTGATACGCTCTCAGCGACATGCCCTCTCAATTTCCTGACAAAATTCCCATTTAATCCACCGAAACAAAGGACGGGAAAAATCTCGAGAAGTCCTCAAACCCGAGGAAAGGCTCTCTACGATTCCGAAAAGAAAAACCAAAGACATCGTGTTGCTAAGCAACCGAGAAAGGAGGCCCTCCCTCCACCCCACCTTTCCTTGCCTAAGTTGATGCTTTTATGACATATCGTTTGAATCGTCGCTTTCGCTCACCATATAAAAGTCTAATTCAATGTTGAAAGCGTCTTCCAGCAGACGCCAGGGTGGTTGTTTTAATGGAGAAATTCCTCTTCCTTCTTCTCGAATGGAGAGAGCGAATTTGTAAAGACAAAAGACGAGTCGCTCCATTTTTGGGTGGCGAAACACGATTAGGCACGTCCTCAGAGAACTTGCTAAATTAGTTTATTTAAATTTTAGGCGGGGGAGTGTTTTTGGCGGAAAGGGAATTCAGTGTTAATCCATGGGTAAATCTGATTTGAAATAAGTTATGATGGGAGAGCAATTTGTTCTGGTGAAATAGGTTTAAGTAATGGGTTTATCGAAATGTTAAATCATATTTTAGGAGCCATCCAGAATCTTTTCTTTAAGGTTCCGCTTTCACTTTTGAATGCGGCTTAGATAATCGTGGTTCTGTACGAAAATAAATGCCTCGATGGATCAAGAAATATGTGATTGGATTCTCATAACATCGTTTCTTGGACATAATGAAAGTGTACAAGGAATGATTATATAATATATTTTTATTTCACTTAATAATTATTTATTTTCATAAAGTAATGATTATCTTTAAAGTGGAAATCAAAATCATTTATTCTTCTAAAAAAACTAGTATTTGGAGAATATTGGTTTGCAAATTTTTTAGAGTATTCTAAAAAAATTGCATTTCTACGTTTTTTTATCGTGATTATAAGTTGTAAATGTATATGTAAATGATGTGGGCTCCTTAGAAATTGAGCCCGTTACAAACACGTAGATTATATATTATCATTATTTGTTTCGATAATGCTTTTGCCAGAAGCGGAATAAGCAATACAGAACAATACCCCAATCTAGCCAGAGGTCATTCGGGAAACTTGATGCACCCCCCCCCGAAGAGCATTCCCACCTAGCACGAAAAAAACAAACTACACTTGATGACAATGAACTCTTCCAAACAAGAAAGAACCTTCTAGAGAGAACGCATATTGATCTTTTTAAACTAGGAATAGTATTTTGCTTATAT
>JAOUZG010033162.1:1868643-1888442 GCA_026289955.1 Argiope argentata
AGAAGCGGAATAAGCAATACAGAACAATACCCCAATCTAGCCAGAGGCCATTCGGGAAACTTGATGCACCCCCCCCCCGAAGAGCAGTCCCACCTAGCACGAAAAAAACAAACTACACTTGATGACAATGAACTCTTCCAAACAAGAAAGAACCTTCTAGAGAGAACGCATATTGATCTTTTTAAACTAGGAATAGTATTTTGCTTATATTGGTATCCAACTTTATTAGCGTATTCTAAAGTAATTGCATTTCTACGTTTTTTTTTCGTGATTATACGTTGTAAATGTATATGTAAATGATGTGGGCTTCTTAGAAACTGAGCCCGTTACAAACACGTAGATTATATATTATCATTATTTGTTTAAATTAGATTTTTTCCAAAAGCGGAATAAGCAATGCAGAACAACACCCTAATCTAACCAGAGGTCATGCAGGAAACTTGATGCCTCCCCCCCCGAAAAGCAACCCCACCTCGTACGAAAAAAAAACTACACTTAAAGACAATGAACCCTTTCAAACAAGAAAGAACCTTCTAGAGAGAACGCATATTGATATTTTTACATTAAGAGAAAACGAAAAACAAGAGGCTTTGATAAAGTATTCTTAATAGAAGATTTAAAACTTGGAATTTCTAAGAGTTTCCAACTGATACTGTGCTCTCGATATGGTGCAGAAGTTTTGATAACCTGATTAGTAGATCTATGCTTCACTGGCGAGTCAAACTTTTGTCAAAGACTAGGCTTTAATGTACAGAAAATATACCATGCCCACCGTATATCTGGGTAAGATAAAAATCACCCTCGATTCTTTTAACAGAAACATTTTTGAAATGTTGATACAGAAACTTCAGCAATATCATTTTTTATTCAGAGTAGAATTAATAAATTATTAAATTATGTATATAATATTTAAATTCATATCAAACAATCAAAATTGAAATAATCTAGAAAATTAAACTTTAGTTACAGATAATTATATGTATTCATAATGAGTCATTTAGTATAGTTGAATTTAAATTCTTCATTTGTGAAATTTACATTTACAAAAGGTAAATAATCTGTAAAAAAATTAAAGGAAATATACAAATTTCTATGATTTCAACATTATTCCGTGAGTCATTATTCAGATTTGTGGTCCACTTTTATAAAATCTTGATTTGAAATAAAACGATGTTAAAATAATCAAGGCTTTAAATAATATACACTGGTTGAAATAAACTTTACTATGTCTATTAAGTTCATCAAAAATACGTCAGTATTTCTTCTGGTAATGCTTTGCTTATTTGTAAACTTATGTTTGGCCTTGATGAATTGTAGCCTGCCAACTACTTTGGCAACTTGGCATTTTTAGCATTCTTATGGATGTATAGAAACATATTAAAGTGGGTCTCAATCAATACTAATATTTAAATTTTAGAACTGAGATTTTCATTTCTGCGAATGTATGTGGAAGCGTTAAAATCAAAGTATAGAATTTATTTAAATTTTTACAATATTTGGAATTTTAAACTGAACTTATTTTTTTTGAAGAAAGTAACATTCTATTGAAAAGACACTTACACAATTTTAACTTTTCTGTATAATATCATCTATATAAATCATCTTGGTCATTTTTTATTCAAGTAAAAACTCAACTTTCTAGTATTAAAAAGATAAAAGATTTTCCGAATCTTTCTTCGTCAATTTAAAATATTAGAGACAATGCAGGTCTTGATATATTAATGTTAAGTCAATAGAAAAATATTGTCGCCAACATTTAGCAACAATCAGTAATTGGAAGCCAAATACTGGCGTCAAATCTTGGAGAGTTAGATCAGACAAAGTGCTAAAAACAAAACACTATACATTTTTGAAATTAACACGAATCCGAAAAGATTATATGCATTTGAAATTAGTTCAGTAGATAATGATACTTAATGACTTATTTAGAGAATTTAATTAGAATCCATTAAGTGAATTAGATATTTTTTTTGTAGCCAAGAGTCAATTCTATTAGGGCGTTTCTCCACAGAGAAAGCTCAGTAAAGTAAGCTCAGTGATTTTTTGGATAAAAGAAGACTTTGATTAAGCATCGAAAATTCATTAAATTTTCTTTGGTTTTATTAGTTATTTTTAAATATTCTAATCTATTAATCTAAATTATTCTATTCTATATTTTAAACTATCTATAATTTAATTATTCTAATGTATTTTAATTTCGAATTTAAAGTAGTATTGAAATTATAGTGATATTAAGTTTTCATTCATTTCATTTGTAAAAGTTAAATCGAATTGATTTTTGATGTTTCTACATTTTTGAAGTATCATTCTCTCTTTCCAATTTTGGAAATAAAATGGAAAACAATTATTTACAAAAGTTAAACGAATACAAACAACTATTTGATTCACATTTATCTTCATGATAAACTGAAATCGAAATAACTGCGTAAACTTAATTTATATCACGAAATCAAACAAGCGCTTCCAACCAACAAGTAATAGTTTCGCATTGGAAAGAAAATTAGAAAAACAAACCGCAAGAGAAAAAAAAGTGGCAAAGAAAAAAAAATCGTTTGCGTGAAGCGAACTTACCGTAGATTTATCACCAGTAGATGGCGTTGAGGTAAAACATTTCTCTTCAATTTAAAATAAGAGAAATAACAGAGAAACGCAGGAAAGGAAAAGGAATTTTTGGCTGCCTTCATTTAAATAAACTTCCGTTGGTTGTAGAAGACTTTAATCACTATATATCACCAGCGCAAAAACTCGTATTTCCAGAAAGAAAATGTTTCCAGGCGGGAAAAGAAGATATTGAATTTTTATTTTATTTTATTTTTTCGCGCAAGTTTATTTTTAACTCTCTAGAAAGCGAATAAAGAATTTTTCGTGCATTTTTCTTCTTTTTGCAGTTTTTTCTTCTCTCCACCCAACTTTTTTTGAAACGAAAAGAACATTTCTATCGCGAATGAGTAATTAATATAAGTTCATGTGGGCCTCGGAAAATAAAAAAAAGAAGGGTAAGGTAGGTAGGTATACAGGGCAGAGAATAAAAATGGAATATTTTAGTTCCATTTGAATAGAATAGGAGTGTCGGAGACGCGTTATAGAAACCACCTGCATTGGAATTCGTCTGAATATATGAATGCACATTCTTTTCAGAATTTATTGTAGATTTTAATCTTTCTTCTTTTTTGATGATATTTCAACTTTCTTTCAAAACATGACCGAGTTTTAGGATTTTTCATATTAGTATCGACTGCTTTAGTGTTACTAGACGGCACCTTTTGTAATCTTTTTTTATAAAAAGATTTACTGTCTTGAAATGAATGAAAACTACATCTTTCTGAATGTGATATATAATCGACGGTTATATTTTAAAAGTATTAATATGAAGCTACAAAAGCAGCTTTGTAGCTAAATTCAGAAAAGTTAATTAATCATGGATATTAATTGATAAATAACAGCACTCAATCTTCTGATTCCATATTATTCGAAAAATGGTTACATTATTCAAATAACAACTTATAGAATTTGTATATTTTTACAAATTTATTTAATAGAAAACTAGGCAAATAATATTTTTCATCGAATAGATGCAGATTTTGAAAACCAATTGACTTTGGTAACTGCTTAAATTGCCTATTCGGAAGCTCTCAACAGTAGTTATATATTATCATGCAACTAGAAATAAAAACCAACAGCTTTTACAAATTATGAATAATTCATCATTTTTATCAACGCATTTTTGTTTAAATTCGATATTGTGCTTTAAATCTAGAGATTAGATAGGTGAGATTTTAAATTTCTCAGAAAAAGGCAATATTGTTTTTGTTGCTTATGGTACTTACCATAGACAAGTCGGAGGATGAGGTCAACGATTTTAAGCATAATTTGTGTTGAAGATTCTGAGGATAAAAGCCTCTGAAAACCCGAGGACAGAAATCTGAGTTCTAGATCATATAAAAAAGACACACACAAGCTTTGCGCAAACCCTTTTACAGGGGCTGGGGTGGGGTGGAGGGGGCTTTTCACATATTTCATAGAGAGAACACAGGGTAAAGAACAACCATGCTCAAACCAGGATTCGAACCTGGAGCGTTCAGATTATAGGGAAGAGGCCCCGCCACTAGGCCAGGACGCTTAGGGGTAATGTGATGCAGATATAATGCACTGATTTAACTTTCCCTCCACAGCGCTTTGAAACCGCTAAAACTGCGGCGAAAGATTTGATTTGGTGTAGGACTACATATGGGCATAATTGTGCCATAAATGATGATTTCAACTCGAAGTTGGAACTCAAGTCGCTGGAATTTCTTAATAATCTTATTGAAATATAAACCCTTATTAAAATTTTCCGCTAGATTTAGGTTTCATATCAAATCTACAAATTTTCATGGTTTTTCTTTTGATAAATAATACAAATGGTTGTAGCATAGACATCGTAGAAAAGCACTGACACTATAAATTATGACACAATAAATTATCGTTCTTAATTGTTTTCTGAACTAGCTCTAAAATGAAATGGCATGTAAATATTAAGCGAAAACACTGACACAATATTATAACACAATAGATTGTCGTTTTTAATTATTTTCTAAACTAGTCATAAAATAAAATAGTAAGTAATTATTAACCAAAAACACTGATACAATAGATTATGGCTCTTAATTGCTTTCTAAACTATCTCTAAAATGAAATAGCAAGGAATTATCAAGTGAAAACACTGTCACAATAAATTATGACACGGTAGATTATCGTTCTTAATTGTTTTCTAAACTAGTTCTAAAATGAAATAGCGAGGAATCATTAAGCGAAAACACTGACACAATAAATTATGTCACAAAAGATCATCGTTCATAATTTTTTTTCTAAACTAACTTTAAAATGAAATATCAAGTAATTACTAAGCGAAAACACTGACACAATATTCTATCGTTCTTAATGGTTTTCTAAACTAGCTTTAAAATGAAATAGCAAGTAATTATTTAGCGAAAACACTGACACAATAAATTATGACACAATAGATTATCGTTCTTAATTGTTTTCTACACTAGCTCTAAAATGAAAGAGTAAGTAATTATTAAGTCGAAAACACTGACACAATAAATTATCGTTCTTAATTGTTTTCTAAACTAGTTCTAAAATGAAATAGCAAGTAATTATCAAGCGAAAAACAATAACTAAAAAACCCAATGCTTGACAAGAAACTGATAATGTGAATACGAACAGATTATATTCTTTAAAAGTTTGTTGTTCTGTACCGCTTATAAATATCTAAAATGTAACAAAATCTTCGACACTTAAAGAATCTCTACTATTTCAAATGCTGCTTTATTATTATTACTTAACAGATTTGTTTGTTTAAAAAAGTAAATAAAGTGCTTTGAATTTTCAAAAACGAACATGTTTATTTATTTCTACAAGTAGCCAAAGTCATTTTTTAATGTTGATTGATCACAAAGATTCATAAATTTTATTAATCCTCAAATTGCCCTTTCGTAGCCAACAAGAAAAGAAATATCCCCACTTAGATAATTTTTTTCGTTTATACTTAAACATTTTATTTCTTCAAAAAAGTTAATCCAATTAAGACCTCCAATTAAAGACCTTAATAATACAATATTAGTTGATCGCTTAGTTTCTCCTGATTAAAAAATATAAGATCACCGATCAAAAAGACATCCCATGTCAAATGCCAGGCACCTACAACTCGGCCCAACCTCTTTCGCTTCCACATCAGTTTCCACGACAACGGCGGTTTGAGATCCAACTACGGTTACAGTGTCTTGTTGCAAGGCAAACCGTTTTACTCTTTTTGTCTCGGAGGGCAGTACGGTTAATTCGGAACATGTCACAAACTTGAGTTTGGGCACCTGGGGGAATGTTGTTCAGCGAACAAGTTGTCACCGATCCTCAGGGAGAGATTTGTTTTGTTTTTAGACGAACTTTTTGCCTTCACTTCTCTTCAGCTCCCCCCATTTTGCCCGAGGTACTTTGGGTCCTGTCACGGAGACCTTCCGTGCTGAAGAATATTGAGACTTCTCGGCAGAGAAACGATCAAAACAATTTACCGCCTTCGATAAATTTATATATCGAGAAAGTGCACGGATAATGCTTGCTCGGAGAGTCCCCAAATCTCTTTTCTAATATACGAGTAGTGATCGCACCGTTCTGGCGATGGTAATGGATGGACTCGAAACTCTGGAGGACAGATAGAAGAAATTATACATGCGAAAATTGAAGAAATTTTACCGCGGATAATATGGAAAAACATAATGGGAAGAAAGAATATATTTGTATAAAAGAAGAAGACATTTTTATCAGTATCATCAAAAAGTTTTGAAGTCAATTTAACAATACTGCCATAAGTGGATGATATAAAAATGAATTATTGGGTTAAATCAACATAAAAGTTTCAAAATATATTACATTTTTGACAATTTGATAAATAATATGTCTTAACATAAAAGAAAGATAATTATGTAATTAAAGAGTGCATATTATTGACGATCATGGAGCAGTTAATTTGTTAAAATATCTACCTTCAGATTTTGATGAATTTCAAAATGCCCAAACTTCTTCCCCCATTTTTTTACGTATTCTATCTCTCTGTAAAAGCGATTTCTAATAAAATTAAATGAATTTGTGTGCAAATTTTGTACCAATTTCATTTTGTTCGTTCTCCATTTGTTAGTGTGTACTTGAGAGTGATCACTCAGAAGCATACCAAGTTAAGCAAATTAAAATTGGTAATGTAGAGAAATTTAAACCTTTTATATTTATACATTCACTATGACGAACTACTAATTTGAACTTTGAAAAACTTATCACATAAGGAATTTTTTGATAATGTTTTCTTTGATACTTGGAGACTCAATTTGCAGTCAATTAAAAAAAATAATCCGAGAGAGCGGTTTTTAACAAAATTCTGAAATAATTTTCAATAAAAGTCTTAGCTTCCTTCCTCTACAAAAAAATATTGGATCAGTCCGCGAATACCTTACATTTTATTAATATATGACATTAAAGACAATAAGATACTTGGCAAGTATCTGGTATTATTCCTGAATCTATCAAGTTAAAATCTATTTTGGGCATATTTATTTCTGATCGACTGAAATCAAAATTTGACTTGGAACTACTGCTGTAGGCAAAAGATACAGAATACCAAATTTCATGATATAAATTGTTGTTGTTGCATGCCCCCATTGGCCTGCGGTGCTAGGCCAGGTCCATGACTGAATGGGGAAATATTGCTGCATCTGTTAGTCACAAGGACCAGAGCGCCTAGAAATAGGTAGAGGACCGACAAAGCTCTAACACACTCATTCGCTTGCACAGCCCCTTTTTACAGGAGAGCTCATTCACACATCTCACAGAAGCACAACCATGTCTATCCAGGACTCAAACCCGGGACTCCCAGATCATGAGGAAGACGTGCTACCTCTGTGCCATGAAGCCGGCTGTTGTTGTTGTTGTTACTTATGGCACTTGTCATGGACAAACCGCTGAGGTAGTCAGCGATTTAAGCCTAATCAGTGTCTCTTGTTTGTAGTAGCGCCAACTAGAGCCAAGAAGGGCACTTTGAAACACCTTACAGATAGCACACAGAAGAACAACTATACCCGAACCGGGACTCGAACCCAGGATGCCCAGATCACGGGGAAGACGCGCTACGCCTATGACAGGACGCGGACATAATTTAAGCTATTTCACTTACATGCATGTGAAAATACCCAGTTCCCTCTACTTGGATTTTTTTTTCTCTTTGTAGTAATCGAGCTCACTTGTATTCAAAGAACCTGACAGATGGACTTGATCTCAATGGATTTCATTCAAAATTTAACATAGATTTACAAATTTTGCAGTAATTCTATATACAAAATTTGACACTGATTTTATTAAAAAAATTTGGTTAAAAATGCTTTCGAATTATCGCATTCATGGGCAGAAATAATAAACTCAGGAAGATTTGAAACGAAAAGATTCGCCAAAATCTTCATATAGAATTTTTTGACAATATTTCTTTTAAACTTCATATACTTTTCTTCGTTCATATTTTGTCATACTTACAATAATTATATAATCTGAAGAATAAAAAGCAGAAAATGTTAAAATGAAAAAAGTTCATTGTTTTAAGATAAAAATGTAAGCATGTTTTAAAGATATATTTAAATCTTAATTCTAGATCTTTAAAAAAATTATTTAATTTTCTAAATTCAATTTATAATTAAAAATTTTAAACCTTGATTTCATAAAATGCAAATAAAATCATTTTTTTTTTAAATTCTTTCTTTTGTTAATATGAACACGATATTTTGTGGGTTTTTTCAACGTTTTCGGATATCCTGTTTAACAGCTTTAACGCTATAATTTTCCGGAGTTCAATAAAATTCGAAAACTATTTTTAGTTGGAAGCAGAATATTGTACGAAAAGGTATAAACAGTCATAGAATTTAAAAGGTGAAGCAGGTTTTTAATGCTGAAATATATTTTTAACATTCGACTCATATTAGATTTTTAAAAAATCTGTTATATATGCAATGAATCATTCCTTTAAATTTGACAGCTTTCAATGTCCTAGCAAAAAGTACGCACATGAATAAATTTGTAAAAGCACAAAAGAATTGTCGAAAACAATTTCCGAAACATTTCGGAAACTGTTCAAATAAGAATCGTCAGAATGGAACTCTTGAATTTTCTACTTGCTGGAATAAATGTTCATGTGTTTTTTTATTACCAAACACTTATTATATAGATTATATACATTAATACAAATTTTTTAAAAAGTCGAATGCTTGGCATGAGTTTGTGAAATGAATATTCCAAAGAGAAGAAATTCGAAAGCTGTTCAAACAGAAAAGTGTAGAAAGAAAACTCACTAAGTTACTAACATATCCGGAAAAAAAAATGCTTATGAGCAGTGTTCTTTTGTGTTCTTTTTGTAGAGTTCAATCAATATATAAAATTTGATATACATGCGATAAATATTTTCTTTAAATTTGATTGTTAACCGGAGCCTTACAAAATACGTATATGAATAAATTTGTGAAAGTTAAAGAATTGCCGAAATACATCAGAAACTGTTCAGATAAGAATGCCCAAAAAGAAATTCCTGAAGTTGCTTTGCGCTAGGAATAAATGTTCATGAAAAAAGATGTGCTTTTTTAACATTAATCTCATATCACATATGGAATATTCTCTATAAACTCTTTCTTCAAAGTTGATTGCTCAACATGTCTTATAAAAGTATATATATGTGTGTGTGTTTGTGAAATGAATATTCCGAAAAGGAAAAAATTGGAAACTGTTCAAATAGAAAATTTTAAAAAGAAAATTCACTAAGTTGAAAAAACAATCTTGAAAAAAAGTTTTATGAGCAAATGTGCTTTTTTAATATTAATCTCCTATCATATATGAAATATACACAATAAATTAGTCTTTAAATTTCATTGCTCGACATGTATGGAAAAGTATGTATATGTGTTTGTGAAATGAATATTCTGAAAAATTGAAATTTGGAAACTGTTCAAACAGGAAATTTTAAAAAGAAAATTCACTAAGTTGAAAGAACAATCGCGGAAAAAATGTTTATGAGCATATGTTTTTTTTAAACATTACTCTCATACCATATAGGGAATATATACAATAAATACTTTCTTTAAAGTTGATTGTTTGATATGTCTCGTAAATAAATATATATGTGCGTTGTGAATATTCTGAGTAGGTGAAATTTGGAAACTGTTCAAACAGGAAATTTTAAAAAGAAAATTCACTAAGTTGAAAGAGCAATCCTGGGAAAAATATTTATTAGCAAATATGCTTTTATAACATTCATTCTATAAGATAAATGGAAATGTTATGCAATAAATCTTGTCTTTAAATTTGATTGCATGCTACAAATTTACAATAAATTATGCATATGAATAAACTTATGAAAGTTACACAAATATTGTCGAGATGTCACGGAAACTGCTCAGATAGGAATAATTATAAAGAAACGCATGAATTTGCTATGAGTTGAGAAGAAATGTCTATGTGAAAATGTGCCTTTTTGATATTAAACTCATATCGTATATGGAATGTGATTTGTGCCTTTGTAATGTTTTACAACTTAATATGTAATGTAGTTTTTTTTTTCAATTCTTTTTCTGTGGCAATGTGCTTTTCTCTAGATAGTATTGTTTGCAATAGTATAATGTCATCAAATCTAGTTTGGAAGATAGAGATTTGGATGTATTTTAACGCCGAAAAACTTTTAGTCTAGTAATTACAGTCATTAAATTTTCTATTAAAGACATTTTGTGAAAGGTCTTGCTTTTAATTCTTTCCTAAAGCGAAAAGACTAATATATGTTCTCACCAGAGTGTCATTTGTTCTTTGCTAATGCCAATATCATCAAGTGTAGTTTATTCCTTCGTGCTAGAGGTTGCATTATGGCGGTTCCATTAAGTTTTCCTCATAATCTCTGGTTAGGTTGGGATATTGTACAGTATATATGGAATGTGACATTAAGGTAAATCTGTTTTCTTTAATTAAATGCCTGACTTGCACTTGAATTTTTTTTTGTGCGTTTGTAAAGTGAATATACAGGGTGTCCGAGAAGTCTTTGACACATTTCAAAAATTCGATATAAAAAAATAAACGAGATAGAAAGTAAAATTAATTTACATTTATTACCTCAAATAGTGAAGTTTTTTTTTAACGTATCAATACACCTCGATGTGGGGCCCCTGATTTTGGGGGGCTACGAGCAAATGACTGATGAATTCTATCGACGACACTTCTGTGTCGACCCAGGACACTCCCAGTTTCCAAAAACCTATTTTTCCATGCAATAATGCTGTTACGAGATGGAGGGTCTTTTCCCCTATTTTGCACGAAAATTACGTTGAATTTGAGTCACAGATTTCGATTCGAAAAACCACATAACACAAAACGCGCGCTCACTTGGAGAAGCCATTTTCTAAATAACTCTTTCTAATGTTTCAGTACCGCAATCTACCAGTCAGTTTTGAATTTAAAAAAAAAACTTTATTATATGAGGTAATAAATGTAATTTAATTTTACTTTCTATCTCGTTTAATTTTTTTATCGAATTTTTGAAATGTGTCAAAGACTTCTCGGACACCCTGTATTTCCGAATGGGAAAAATTCGGAAACTGTACAAACAGGAACATTTAGAAAGAATACTCACCAAACTTCCACCATTTTCAGAAATAAATGTTCATGAAAAATGTAATTTTTTCTAAACAATCAACCTATTATATATATGAAACTCATTCATATATTAAATTTCCCACAAAGGTCATAAATCCTTTCACTAAATTTAATTGCTTGCAGTTTGCTTTAAAAAAAGCATGTATACGAATAAGTTCGAAAAATAAGCATTTTGAACAGGACGAATTCGGAAACCATTCAACCGTGAATGTTCAGAAAGGAAATGCTGAAAGTCTCTATCAAACCGTAATAACTTTTTCTTTGATATACGGTTGTTAAACGTGTTTGGAAAAGCGGGAACATCTCAATTTTATCTTTGATCAATTATTATTGAATGCTTCATCCTTAAAAAAATAAGACAAAGAAGTAGAGTCTTTGCAGAGCATTAACACACCGAAGTTTGCACTTCCAGGAAAAGAAATTAACACTTTTCGGAATCTTCCCAAGCACGAAGATTTCTCTGTTGAAAAAAAAAGATATGGAAAACCTACTAAGCATGACAGAATCCGCGTTACATCCTTTGACGACTTCGGTTGAACGATTTTTTGCGATCGCTCCAACTCAGGTGTGAACGGTGCCGTTCTGGAAATTGAAAGCTCCGCCGCTGCCCGGGACCGCCCTTTCGGCACAAAACACTTTGATGCTCGCTGTTTTTCTCATGGGATATGCAATCTGCAGACGCCTCGGGTCCACGCCCATGTCTGGAAAACCATCCCGCCAGAAAAGCGAAAATCAATTTTTAAATGCGAGTTTTGTTCTTCGGCGCGAAATTAGCGAAAAGAAGAAAGGTAATGACATTTCACCATAGAACTTGAGCAAACAATGGAAAAGTCTTACTATTTGCAGAAATCATCAGCGCTCTCTGTCTGTCTATCTGTGCTTGCGTTCTTGGAGAGGGGGGAGATGGCAAAACAAATGATTAAGTCAGTTTTGTGAAGAAAGAGGGGGAAGGCCTTTACTTATTTAGCAATACAGTAACTCCCATTTCCGCTTGCTTTAATAGCGTTTCCTGCTTTCGATTGCATTTCGAGAAATTTCGCAAAAGCAGCGGTGGTACCATGCTGTTGAATAACACAACCCCCATTCGCTTTTATACTTCTTTAATATTTTATTCAATTATTCGATTATTTTTCATTTATTTCTAAAATCAAGGTTAGAAAAGTATTAGGAAGGAAATGAACATATGAAATAAAAAGAATTTAATAATGACTTATTTCAATTGCATGCTGAACTATGCATGAAGGACAGAAAATATTCATGAAGGATGTGTGAGTTTTCCTCTCTCTCTCAGCATCACCACAGGATCCAGTATTTGATATTCAAGTACAAAATGAGACGGTGACAGATATACTTTGGACGATAGGAAGGGGAACCTAGCAATTATTATTTTGGAAATTTTAATTAGATATTTAACTTATTAAAAACTTTCGCTAACTAGATTACAGCGCTTGAAAATAACTTCCACAAATATTATAACACACGCACGCACGCACACACACACACGGATTTTAGAAAAAAGCATTATCTTTTCATTGATGTTAACTTTTTTTGCCCTATTTTTTTTATTAAGATCTAATTATTTTAATAAAGATATCTTAAAGTATATTTTATAAAATTGCTTTGTTTACTGAAAATGGAATTGAAATCTTATTTTTAGCTACTAACATTTAATATTAAGTCATTTTCTCCAATTGAACAGTTAACTGAGTGAAGAGTCGACTTTTTTTTAAATATTTAACAAAGTTCTGTTTCAAAACATGGTTTTGATAAAATTATTGAAGATTGTATCTGATGAAAACTAACTTTTAACTTTCTATGAAAACAATAATAAAAATTATTTGAAGGTCTCTTATTTTTTTAAAAATTTTTTTGATTTTATTGTTTGCCTATTGAAGCAGCAAAATGTTTAATTGAAAATAAAAGGTAATACATTATTCTGAAAGATTACATAAATAATGAAATATATTCTATTATATATATAGAAATTCAATCTCAAAGAACCTTAAAAGGTAAAAAAAAAGTCTTACTGTAGATGATATCACGCAATCAAAGTCGTTAAGCCTGAAAAAAAATCCGCGGAACTTCACTGCTTGAACTAAAATGGGCATTATTCCCATGATAAATATCATTAAATGCTAAGTAAGCATGAATGAAGATTCATAATTACTGGCCAGTTAAAAAGTTTTCCACTGATGAATATTATTAAATGCTTTGTAATCATAAGTGTTTATTTACCAGTAAGCTTTCTTGCGAAAAGTTAAATTTTCCGATTCTTTTAAGATAATCCTACTTATTTGTTCCAGCCTGAATATATATATGCATAAGATGAGTGAAATTAATTTTCAGAAACAACTATTATTTTTCTAGAACAAAAAATAATTAATTGAAATAAATTGCAATTATTTCTAGAAATAATGCTACTAATTTCTGGTTCAAACCCAAAACATTAATAGAGGAAAACATAAGCAATGTGGCCTCTACTTTCAACAGTGACAACTGTATTATATTTCTGTTTCTCGGGTTTCGATCCAAAAGACAAATAGTCGGTCGAAACTTCCAGAGCAGTCTGTTCTTTCTATACAGCAAATGAGTATTTTATTGTTTAAGAGGACAGCCGTAATTTACCGAACTCGAAGAACAGGATAAGGTTACATCTCTTTCTCTTTAAAAGGAAGAAACTTTATTTTCTTTGTCACGAACTTTTTTTAATACCGAGTTTGAGCACGATTAGCGGATGATAGATAATGATATAGTTTAAAGAAAACCACGGAAAGATAGAAGATAGGATTTCTTCCGGTTTCGACCGAAAAGACTAAAGACAGCTCAATTTTCTGCTGATAGAAAGAGGAACCGTGGGGGTGGATTCCAACTCCCACCCAACCCAATCGTCCTCCCTTTGAAATTTACTCCGCTTAAAGCCTGCCATCAAATAGAAATCCCCATAACTCGTTATACAGACTTAAAACCATTCCTTTATTATTGCGTCTCCGTCTTTATGCTTTCACATTATTTGCTTTCACTACTTTTATTATTTATTTTTTTTACCAAAAGAACACAGACTGGTATTTTTTTTTTCGTAGGACGATAATGGTCCAAAGTGAATAGACAGTTGGACATGAAATACAAGCGATCCTCTCTTCCAGTAAAAGCAGTAGTAAGACATAAAAAAAAGAAGCAAAAGACACTCGCTTCATTGGGCTCTTTGGAACAAAATGGCGCAAACGCCTGATGGCTACCATACCCCATCTAGTTTAACGAGGGGATTGCATGACTCTCCAATAGATTCCTGTTCCGTTTGCACAGAGGTAACATCATATTTTTGATGATCTATATACCTTTCTCAGAAACAGAGCGAGCGGCCAATTTTTTTATTGTTATTTTGGAAGACGGGTAACTGCAGAGAGACACGCGTGTTCTGGTTGGACAGAAGAGATGGTAAACACCACGACAGGTGGTTTTGGCGAAGACAGTCTTTTCGGATGGAAAATAATATTAACAGTTCCTTTTCTATCGCTTGATTTCTTTTTTTCTTTTTGATATCTTTTTCAGCTTGCCTTTCATTATTATTTCATCCACTCTTTCCAGAAAAGGGCGTTTCCCTTCGATCCTCCTGAATAAAGATTTCGAACGGAAGCGAGGTGTTTGAGAAAGGGACTTGTTTAAACAGAACAGATGAAAACGTCGACACTCTCCGGCGTGGAAAGGTGTTTTTTTTATGAGGCAGGAATAATTTAGCAACTAAGTGTTTATGAATTCCATATTGAGTATAATTTCTATTCATTAAAGCGTCTGAAGTTTCATTACGTTTTTAGTTGTATACTTTTATGGCAGATTGCTGATTTTTTTAGAAGGTTTATCGCCATGGAAAAAGGCAATAAAAATAAATATGAAAGAATTCTCATCCCGCAAAACAATTGGACGAAATCAATGAAGTATATAATGCATAGTTACAGAATAAAAATTTTTGGTCACCATTGGCTAGACGAGATTATTAATTGCAAAAGATTGCAATTAAAAATTTGACACCTAACTCGTTTCTAATGACTCTCTTGCTAAACTATTATTAAGATAAATTTTTTTAAACCATTTTTGAAGCCTGTCAACATTTTGTTCACAATTGTTCCCAAGATTATAATTTTCTATGAACTCACTTAAAATTTAAATATTAGTTTAATAAAATTAATTAAATAATTTAATTTAATTTAATTTAATTTAATTACTTGATTTCTGTATTGAGTAGTGTTGATGAAAATAGAATAAAATTTTTTTAAAAAATAAATCATTAGATATTGTAATTTCGTATGTATTTGATACATAATTTATTTATTATATTTGGTAATTGTATGAATTATGTAAGGGACAGCTCCATCAGAAATTTTATAAGAAAGAGTTTAAAAGTGTACGAATTTTACAACGTTTTCATAATTATTCATTTCTGAAATTAGATCTTAACTATAATTACCATTAAAAGTTTAAAAGGTTCAGAAATCTCAATCTAACTAAAAGCATAATATAAGATGTAACCCATTAAATATGGAAAACAATTTATACATTACCAACTCAGGAATAAAATCAAGGAAGTTAATATTTAGAAAAACTATAAAAACGATTTGAATTTCAACGCATCAACGAAAAATATTGCTTTAAAATATAGTTAAAAGCATATTTAAAAACATCCTAAAATTAATTAAAAATGCACAAGCAATAAATATATATAATTTTCGTTTTTAAAAGGATGTAAAAGTCCGATTTGCATTGTACCACGTCTGGAAGTCATGATGGAAAAATATCAAATTTTAACTTCAGCTTTTAATTAATCAGAATTTCAAGTGAGAAAAAGATATTTCTTAATCCCCCCTTGTAAATTTGTGGCTATGATTGTAGCTTCTTTTTGGAAAATCTACTTGTGGAATGACAATACAAAATAATACAAATGCCCGTATACATACAAGAGTACCCACAAAAAACACATATTTTGCTATTTTTTACATATTAGAAGAAAAATATAATACGGAATGCAATAAACTTATTTTTAATAATATATTTTGAATATCCCAAAAATGCATAATTTATAAATGTCACACTTTGATAAAAAATAAAATAAATATATGGAAATTGTGAAGAAAGATAAGACAACCGGCTATTTCCTGAGAAATATATGAACTTGAATTCAAAATGAAAAGAAATTATTCAAGATATTTTCAAAGATTTATTTATTTAAAAGCTTACTAATTTAAAACTTATAACTAACTTATTTATTTAATAAAATGAAGCAAATAAAATTAACTGAATTCGAGATACGATTATAAGCTTTAAAAGATGAAAAAGATAAATAAAAAATGAATTAATTCTTACTCACATAATATAAAGCATTTAATGAAAATTTAATTTTTGAAAACAATTTCATATTCAACAACAACAACAGAAAAAGGCGTATCAAACCAATATATGTTCAACTTGTGCGATTTTTTTCGTTTTTTTCCATAGTATTATCGCGGCACAAACAAATACTGTAAAGCAAACAATGATGTTAAAGTTAAAACTTGCAACAATTTTTTACCTATTAATTAACAAATAAACGTATTTAGTTTTAAATTATCCATATAAATTTTTAATGCACAGTTCAAAAGCAAATTCTCAAATACTTTGAAAACTTAAAAAAAGACACAGCAATAGTAATTATAATTCCAAGCCATTTGAGTTTCAATATATTTTGCATTACTTTTTATCTCTAATATCTCAAGAAATTTAGAAAACTGAGACCCATTCTCAAGATAATTTAGGCAATCACCTTTTCAATAAACATACTTTGTGGGGAGGAATAACTCGGTTAGATAAAAGAAAGGAGGCTTAAAAATAACAAGTAATATAAAAAACAAATTTTTAAAATCAATTCCTACTTAGGTTAACAAAGAAAAGTTATATTTTAGTTATTTTTTATTAAATAAATACAATTAATATAAATGTGACAGAATCACAATATTAAGCGGCAAAATAGAAAACGAATTTCCTGGCAATTTCCATTCTCCTTTCTATATATGTTGTTCGAACTCGCAGCTCAAGGGATGCGAATCTAACACCATACCAACCAGACTATACCCGCATGACAAATACAATTACTGTAAATAATTGATCAAAAATTACATTAGCGTTGAATTTTCAACGCCAATTATGGCATCACTAAATGCATGATATTTTTTACACTAGTTGGGGAATGCAATACAAATTAGAAACTTCTAATTTTCTTTATTCTGAATTAATTTAATTCCAAAGTACTTCAAAATGAATTAAAAAATCGATTAATTAATAATGTTTAATTTTAAAGGAATCAAACATTATAAAAATATACAGAATCGTTTAAAATAATGGCCGAAAACATGTTATGCCTAACCTCATTAGTGTGCGGAAAAAAAAACAGTTCGTTTCTTATTTGGCGGCGGTAAAAGAATATTTTTGGCGAGAAAGTCAGTTTTTAAATAATTAATAAAAAATTAACAAATTAATACTCGAAAAAAACCGTATTAACATCAAAATTCATCCATTATAAATTTAATATTTTTTACTTAAACTTAAAAAAAATATTTTATTATTTTCTTTAAAAAATTCTTTTAAAATATTCTTTTATAAAATATTTTATAAATATCTATAATTCTTTAAAAAATATTGTACTCTTTTTATTTTTAAAAATATTTTATAAAAAATATTTTATTAATGACTGAAAATGTGAACTATATATATATAGGGAGAGTGTGAGCTAATAGTAGGAATCGAAAAAAAAACTAATTAAGGAAACAAAATAAAATTTGGGATTCGCTGATAGAAAAAAATGTAGTTTTCCATGTATTCTAAAATGCTATTTGTCATCAGTTATAGTAATTTTATTTGAGTGGAACACACTGAGAACTTTAACTTTCATTGTGACAACTTAAAAATCACTCAGAGCAAATGCCTATAAAAAGATTTTTCCTTTAAATTTATTTTTATAGCAAGAATCTAAAGGAATTGTAGAAAGAAAGTTTATACAGAGAAAGAGAATGCAGTTTAACTTTCCTTTTACCAGGAAGAAAAGTTATTTTCTTACTTCCTCCATGCAAACTGTCATCGAAATATTTCTTTCTGAAAACGGTCTGTTTTACATCCCAAAAGTGATAAATTTGTGGATGTAAACGATAAGTCTTTCGAACTACTGGCTCCCTTTTCAAACAGAAAAGAAAGCAAAGAATTCCGGGTGATACAACGGAATAAAAGATGGCCATATATTTATATACGAGTAGTTGCAAAGATTTCAAAGTTTATAAATCCCAGGAGAGATCTACTACAGCATAATTCATTGTCTTTTTTGGCGACAAAAATTCCTATTCCCATTTCACGTCGCCATTTTATTCCATACAATAACAGGAGGAAAAAAGTGGGTTTTGTATAGTTTCCAATTCAAGAACTTATTCAAAAGGCCAGAAATTATTTCTCATATTAAATACGTGTAAATTTATTAGAAGATTACATTGATATATCATTCCAAATTGTCAGGAGATTTGTAGGAATACCGAGTATATTTTTCCCCTTTCTTCCTCTCTTTTTTTTTCTTCTAGGCTCAGTTCTCGTTGGCACAATTCAGAAATTAATTCTCTCACGAATGAAGTGAAGCGAGTAGAAATGGAGATTATCGTCGGAAGTAAAAATTTTCTTTTTCGCTTCTGTTCGCTGTTTCAAAATCGTTTTCAGAATTCAAATCAATTCAAACATTTAAGAGCGGAAATAAAAATTTTCCTTTCTTTTATTCTTAAAATTCTTTTCTTTCTAGAATAAAATGTTGCGACGAACAATTCATTTAATTGTTTTACAATTTTTTTTTGTCTTCCTTCCTTTCTCTTTTTAATTGTACTTTTTTTTTTATAAAAAATTCTTTTTCAACTTCGAAAATCGTCTGCAAACGAGTCTTTAGAAAACAGCAGATGAGAAGTTATGTACATAAGGGATTTTTATCGATGGGATAGTGCTTCTTCTATTTTCTAATTCATTTCACTTCATCTCGTGACAGGTTTTACTTGTTCGGAGGCAAGCAAAGTAAGAATTCTGGAGAGAGTTTGCCAACAGTGCAGAAAATAATCACCGTTTGTATTCTTTCAATTTATTTTTCTTTGATTTTCTTTCTTAGAATTCCGAGATGAAGGACAAAAATTGAGATGCAAATATGCTGCTTAGAATCAGCGAATTTTCATCTCAATCAATGAAAGAATCAACTTTTTAATTTTCTCATGCGCTGTGAATTTAAATCTTGAATTCGTGCATTTTGCTATGATTTCGAATTCCTCAAACAAAAAAATTATTAGAAACGTTTTTTTTATTAATTCCTGAAACGGAAACAAGCAAATACAAATATTTCGATTAAGAATTTATTCATGGAGGAATGATTTTCTTTCATGATTTTTTTCTATTTATAAACACGGCTTATCAACAGTAAAAATGGAGTAAAAAAGTTTCTGTAGACTTTAAACTGAATTTCAGGTCATAAAAATATTCTGATTCATACATTTATCATATAATTTGTATTAAATCTTTCGTTTTCATTACGTTTTTTTAATCTGATATATATATATATA
>JAOUZG010033162.1:1888842-1938884 GCA_026289955.1 Argiope argentata
GCAGCGAAAAAGTATAAATGCGCAGTTCGTTTTCCAGAGCTTTCATTCGTGTTCAGGTTATTCATGTGAACAGGTTTTTCGTGATATATGGCGGCACGACGAGAATTAACAGACTTTGAACGTGGAATGTTAGTTGGAGCTAGACACATGGGTCATTCCATTGCGGATATCGTTAGTGAATTCAACATTCCGAGATCCACAGTATCAAGAGTGTGCCGAGAGTATGAAATTTCAGGCATCTCATCCCATCATGGACAGCGCAGTGGGCGACCATCTGCACTTAAAGAGCGAGACCACCGACGTCGGTGTAGAATGGTAAATGTTAATAGACATGCAACACTTCGTCAAATAACTGCAGGAATCCATGTGGGACGTACGAGGGACGTGTCCGATAGGACTGTGCGGCGAAATTTGTCTTCCTTGGGTTATGCCAGCAGAAGACCGACTCGAGTGCCTTTACTGACAGCACGGCATCGCCTGCAGCGACTCTCCTGGGCTCGTGAGCATATCGACTGGTCCCTAGACAAGTGGAAAACCGTGGTGTGGTCAGATGAGTCACGATTTCAGTTGCTACGCGCTGATGGTAGAGTTCGAGTGTGGCGCAGACCCCACGAAGCCATGGACCCAAACTGTCAGCAAGGCACTGTTCAAGCTGGTGGTGGCTGCATAATGGCGTGGGTTGATTTTACATGGCATGGACTCGGTCCTCTGGTGCAAATGAAACGATCATTGACTGGAAATGGTTATATTCAGCTGCTTGCAGATCACTTGCAGTAGTCATTCATGGACTTCACGTACCCACACAACGATGGGATTTTTATGGATGACAATGCGCCATGTCACCGGGCCAGAACTGTTCGCTGTTGGTTTGAAGAACATTCCGGACAATTCCAGAGCATGATCTGGCCACCTAGATCTCCCGATATGAATCCCATCCAGCATTTATGGGACATCATCGAAAGGTCCGTTCTTGCCCAAACTCCTGCACCATCCACACTTTCACAGTTATGGACGTATATACAGACAGCATGGCTCAATATTCCTGATGAACTTCCAACGACTTGTGGACTCCATGACACGTCGAGTTGTTGCACTTCGCCGGGCAAAAGGAGGACCGACACGATATTAACAGTCATCCCATGACTTTTGTCACTTCAGTGTATATATATATATATATATATATATATATATATATATATATATATATAATTATTGCTTCAAAAATAACATACTGAATACAAAAAACTGTCTCTCATAATTGAAATACTTTTTTTAAATTTATCTATATATGAATATTTATTTAAGATGAAATAAATGTTTTAAACGAAAATATATGATTTAGTAAAAGCGTGAAGAGACGTTTTGAAATTATATGTAGAACAAGCTCTCAGGAAATTTTCGTGGTGTGAAAACTGATGGTCTGATCACAATGTAAAAGGTTATCAGAACGTATCACATTGGTTCTGTTGAAAACTGAGTCGTGCATGAAATAATGAAGAAACTTGTAAACCATTGAAAGACGTTAGGTAAATTTTCCAAATTTATTTATTTATTTATTCAGTACCGTTAGTCTGGTCAAAACATAATCAAGTCAGTATACGTTCAAAATAAAGGTGTCGGCAATTAGAACACACTGCGCATGCGTGAATTTTCAACTTCTATTGGATTTTCTACGCCGGTTGGGATAACGCAATACTGAATAGAAACTTTTAATTTCCTTTATTCTGTTTTATTTAAATTCATAAGTACTTCAAAATGAATACAAAAAATCGATTAATTAATAATGTTTCATTTTAAATGCAATAAACTCAAAAAAAAAATTAGCAGAATCGTTTGAAATAATCGGTCGAAAACGTGTTAAGCCTAAACTCATTAGCGGTGGGAAAAAAACAAATTGTAGTCGTACATATTTGGCAGTCTGGAAATGAAGTTTTTTGGCAGGAAAGTTAGTTACTAATTAATAAAAAATTAATCACTCAATTAACAGGAATAATTCATAGTTATGTCCTATTCTATGCTATAATGAATTTATGGCGTGATTGAGTGACACGATCCATCCATAAATTAATGGACATTTCTAAAGCCAAACACATCTAAACATATTAATAGGAATAGCTTTAAAAAGCTTTATTGTATTTATTTTCAAGTTCTCAACTTGTTACAGCTACTATTTTCCTGCTGTATACAGTTATCATTACGAATAATATCTTCAATTATATTGCAAAGCCCTCTAAGGAATTAATGTTTACATACATAATAAATGCAAAATTGATTCACTTCAAAACTAATTTGCTATTTTAAAATACAAAGTTCTTCATAATTTTATTGGTGTTAATTATATAATCAATCCCCTTCCGATATCCTGCTAAGTTTCCTCAGGGGTATTTCTGAGCGGAATGGGCTTGGCTTGTCAAGAGTGCATGCTGATATTAGGGACACTCAAGGCGTAAAAGCCATTTCACTTTACCTAGTTAAATAGAGCAAGTTCTTGGGGATTAATTCAACCTTTCCTTTTTGGTGAACACTGTCTTCAGATCTGCTCCTTACCCACTACATGGGATCATGTAGATGATTTAACAAAGGACTTTCTACTAACAACGATATATATATATATAATTCTTTAAATTGTTGTTCTCGTGTTCCACTTTATAATGGAAGGAGAGGTGCAGTAGCTTCTGAGGGTTTGTACCACTGATGAACAGAAGGCAGAAGTCTGAATTCTAATTCAGAAACGTCACAAATTCTTTTTACGGGGCAGACTTCATTCATCCATTGATCGTAATTTAGATTTGGAAAAGAGAACGATCACTTCTGACCAAGTACCTCTGGGATGGAGGTCTTTGTGACCACGACGGATTTAACGCGTGCCTACCACTACACATATGGAGAGTCTTTGGCTGGCGTGTTAAATCTCGCAGACGAAGAGAAGCGAATCCAACGCCCTACCAACCAAGCTATCACGGCCCATCGTTTAAATTAAATATTATATTCTCTTAAGATATTAATAAACCGCTGGATTCAGTGAGCGTTATAATTAAAGTATGTTTGATGAAATATCTTGATTTTGCATAAAATGTATAACCTCGAAAGCGGTCCAATTCTGATATTTCAATGCTATCGAGTAAATTTGAATAATTATTATTTTTAAACCTTAAGCAATTCTGCAAATTTCAAAATGCACAATATTTCAGCGCCAATACATGGTAGCTTCATTTCAGTACTAAGTTAAAAAGGGAAATAATTTTGCTAACATTACATTCTTCAAAGGAACTTCACTAATTCAATTTTGAAAACCGTGTTGCATTTTTAAAGAAAGAATAGGATTTCACAACAATGTCGATGTGGAAACATAAAGATAACTGCCAAGATCATGCGTTGTTTAAATCATCTCATCCGGACAATAAATCGTAGAAAAAAAATTGGACATAAAATTTTCCAATGTTACACAAATAACTATAAAAATATTTTTTTTCTATAATTTTTTTTATGCAATGAACTGAAACCACCTAAAAAGTTTCACTTCGAAAATCTGTTGAAGGTTTAAGAAATAGTGAGAAAATGATTCCCAAATAAAATAAATAATTAAATTATACATACAAACATTTTTTTAAAATTTAATATCATTTTAAGCATGAAGAAATGTGCAAAATCTCCATAATACATTAATACATGTTGTAATCCAAAACGCACATTTTCTTGAACAGTTTCTTGGTTAAAAAGTGCTTTTATCTTTTGAGAATATTGGGGTTTATTAGTTTATAGAATATATAATTTGCTTTATTTTTGAAAATTATTATTAGTTGAAATGATATGTATGCATATTGTATACCATAAACTTTGTATTTATGTACTTATATATGTACACTGATAAAAAAAACATTGTAATGATATTGTATAATGCTAACGCTATTGAAATTTCTTTATCGCATAAAAATTGTACAAAAATTAAATCGTATTAGAAGTTACCACACAAAAGCAAGTTTGACTTATATTGTAATCATTATTTAAAATATATTATATTTTTGAAATTAAAACTGCTTAAGTTTGGTAAATACTATATTTAAATAAATATGCTTGATGATTTCATACGCTACTAGCCTTTATATAATATTACGCCTTTTTTCTCCTTCCTTATTTCTCCTTCTGAATTTTTGAATGGAATGATATGAAATGCACTTCTTTAAAAGTTTTTTAATATGAGTTTAGAGGAATCAATCTGCATCAAATTATTGCCTGTGCGTATTGAAAGAATTATGTACCAAGAAATAAAAGAGGAAATAAAATTTCTATTTAAGTTTAGTAACCTAGAAAGTGAATTTCTTATTTTATTTTTAACATTTGCTAAAGCAAGAGGTCGAATAATTTGATATAATAATTAAATTGAATTGATTTTCATCTTCATATAAAAACAATGCTACATTCTAATAGACTTGTTTTATTAAATTCTTTTAATTTAATCTATTATTTCTTAAAAGATTAAATAAAAAGAATTTAATAAAAAGGGAGGCCAAAACTGTGCATATATGGTATGCTTAGAAGCTAAATTTCTAAATTTTAAAATAGCATTAAAATTATCTTTGTGAGGTAATATTTTCGTAAGCTATACCGAAATACCGAAAAATTGTAGAATTTTTAATTAATGCTACAAATGATGTAGATACCAAAATTTCTCATTTTTTGAGTTATTCTTTTGACATTTCTATGGCAATTTCATTATATCAATCAATTTAATGCTGAAAAAATTATTCATAAAAATTCATTAATAGCTTTTTCAATTTTTTGAAAAAAATGTATTAAAATATTATAAATTCAAATTGTTTCCATGCACATTAAAATAGAGAATAAATCTTATTTTTCAGATTTATTTAGACAGATATTTTAACTCTACACAATATTTTGTATGATTAACTTTATTGAAAATACAAACTTCAATTTGACTTAATTTTTTGAAAATTTAAAAAGAAATGATTATAGTAATATTTTTCGAGGACTTCAATAAAAGAACATTCTAAGATTTCTAATTATCTTTTTATGCAAAATTAAATCATTAAATGTTTATACAACATAATATAAAAGTTTTAGAATTGTATCTAAAAATATGATGGTCATGGAGTATATCAAAATTTTGATAGCATCATGAAACTTGGTATTGTGAAACAGCTAAAAATATATTTAAATGTTTCTTAAGGAACAAACACATAATTATATACTCTATATTTGTTAAATATATATATATTTTTAAATATTTGGCTTCTTTTATTAAATTTATACAAATACATGCATAATAATCATATGAATGAAAACAAAACTGTATTATACAGCAGCTGTTTAAACGTAAACAAGTGGGAGTGGTATCCTAAAATCAATACTGAAATTATAATATTAAACTAAAGAATAAAGATATAAAATAACTCTTTTTTGCAAACGATTATTCGCAACATAAGTATGGATGAATGATTTAAAAAGAATTGCATTTTTAGTCAATTTTTACGTTTTCTTCGTTCATTTTATGCTTAAATATAATTCATTTTTAAACTTCAAAAGGGGATTAATGATCTTCCTCTTTTTTTAGAAAAACAAAAGTGCAAAATTTTAAAACAACAAAAAAATTAACACAAACATATATATTTAACTTATATACAAACATCAACTTCATGAATATTTCAATATTCACAATAATTCATTTTCAAAATAAACGTTTCAAATTTTAAGTAGAAGCTATTGAATAAATTATATAAATGGATCATAATCGAATATATCAAGGCAAACGATAACATTTATTACTATATTTCAGTATGAATAACTAATCTCAATCTGCAATCATATCAGTTATTTTAAATTAATTATTTACAAATTTTTATTCTAAGATAATTTAATGAAAAAATTGAATTTAAAATAGAATATGTAGTAGATTCCTTTTGATAAAATCTGTTTTATTAGCATTCTTTTGACATATTTAATTTCAGCATATTTTAATCATTTTAAAGAGAATGAAAAAAATAAACTTGCATGTTATTTCCGGATATTTTAATCGAATATTTCCATATGAAATATTTAATTCCTTCATAACATTTGGAATTAATACTGAAAATGGTTTAATTTATATATATATATTACAAATTAATTAACTTAATGGAAACTCAATTCTTAGCAAAGTTGTTTACAATTAATAATGAAATGCTTATAAAATATTTAAAATGTGCTCTTTTTTGTTTTTAAAAAATTAATTCCTTTTTATTCCTTAAAAAATAGAAATTTAAAGATTATTTTAAGCGATCGTAAGATAATACGATAGTATTTTTAAAAATTAAGCATTAATTTTAAATTAAAACTCAAATATTGTTAAGAACTTACAAGGAGTTTGGTTAGATTCGATTTTTTTATCATAGTGTCTTGTAAAAAAGAATAAGAAGGTGTGTAATCGATAGTTTGCACAAATTATTCATTAAAAATGGCCAAGAACTGATATGGTATATAATTCAAGACAAAATAGCGAAAGTACTCTTCTCTTGCTGATCATACATATTAACATAATACAATACATTTTATATTTAGCTTCGCAGAATAACAAATTCCAACTTTTGAATTCTTTTAGATTCAAAAGTTAATTTTAGAATTTTTCAAAGATTTTTTTTTCAAAATTTCATAAATATCTATAATTTCTAAGTGAAAAAAATATATCGAATGTCATTTATTTATTTTCATAATTCAAATAAAAAAGAAGAACTAATCTAAATATGATATTAACTAACAATTCTATTTATATACCAATTCTTATTATGACATTATAGCATTGCAGTTGATTCTAATAGCTAAATTCTTTTTTACTATTCATTAAATCTTATCTTCAAATGAAGGCAAATAAAAACTGCTCTCGTGATACTAAACTGTCCTTTTCAAGGCAAAATTTCCTTGAAATGCATGGTAAAGATTCAAATACAAATTATGAATGCTTTGGATTTTCAGAAAAATATACGTTTAATCATGAAGTAATAGTATATCTACAGTCTATTTATTAAGTTCGATTTTTTACAGAATCTTTTTGTTGTTCTTATTAAAGACGCATTTCTTGTTATATGTTGATAAGTGACTTCCCCGGTTTTAAGCAGAATATTTTTAATTTTATAGCAACCATAACTAATACTATCAGTGCTTCTACTATTCTGATTACAACAATTACTATTCAAGGTTTCAATGATGGAAGCGTAATCAAATTATGTAATATCAATCACTGATTGTATTAGTGAATTGATTTCAATAATGAATACATTTACTGGTAAGGATGTCTACAATTGCTTACGGCACTGTATCATTGTATCTAATAGCTACTACTGCTAATGGCGTGTAGCTACAATTCCATTCAGAGGCAATTGCATATTACCACTGTCCATGGATACATATTATGCTTACTTGTACAGAACTTATTGACATAACAGTGATTATAGATTATCACAAATTTCATGTTATTTTCAAGAATAAACCAGCGACAGTGGTCTCCTCAAAATGTACTCGCATACTCCTCGAAGAGATATTACTCCCTGTTATCTTTCGCATAAAAACTGTAAATATTGGACAAAACGTGAACCTTACGATTGCATTGAATTTTATATTCAATCCAGATATAAGTATTTTTTGTTTTGTTAATAGGAAAGAAAACCGAATATACATTCTAGATAATTTTGTCAATAGATTTCTCTCGCTTAAACTATCGATTTTGTTGATACAGAACTACATTTTTTTTAAATATTATAGGCCAAGTTTATTTCATATAAGTCATGTGCATTTCTTAGTTATCATTATGTTTGTGTGCGTATATACAAATCGACAAAGTCAATCCTTCTACAAATATTAGTTTAAAAATAGATATAGATCTAAGGCTTAAATGTTGAAACTATGCCTTTTTGTCTCATCCTGTTATAAAATTAGTTTGTTCACTTACTAAAGAATGGACAGACAGATCAAATAACTCCCTCTGAATGGATTCATTCAAAATTTGCTAGCATTCTACAAAAAGGTTTAAATAAAAAATTTCATACAAGTGGAATAGATATTTTATATGCCTTTTCGCCAACAGTCTCTCCTGAAGTATCAGTTTCAATAACTAGGGACTACAGTTTTAGTGATGTCATATACATTTTCTTTCATTTAAGCCATCTATTGCATTTTTGAGTTATTGTATATATTTGTGTGGGATTATACAGATCAACAAACACTCAAACGTTCCACAAATATAGTTTAAAACTTAATATAGATCTATGTCTTAAATTCTGAAACTATTTTCAATATTTTATCCATTTAATTAAATCTATTTTTTTCTCGTTTTGTAATCCTACTGCTCCCTTAATCGTTGAAGAAAAAACATACTGACGTAATTATTTCCGGTGAATGGATTCGTTAAAAACTTTTTTGGAAATGTACAAATTTGGTGTAAATATCATTTAGTAAATTTCATCCGTCTACTTTCAAGATATTTTGCTATCTTATGATCATAAAATATAAGATAGAAGAGGAACATAATGCTAATAAGGAGCTTTTGAATTCAGGAAGATCTGAAATATGAAGATTCACAAAATTCTGGAGGATGGATTTTTTGATAATTTTATCTTTGTTTAATTCGTATAGTAAAAAAATAATAAAAGAGTTAAAGAAAAAAGGACGTCCAAAAATTAATGCAAGATGTGAATTTGCCACATTCGAGCGGCAAAGTGTAGGCAACTCTATTAAAGAACCCATTTGACAGCTGATAGTTTAGGAACCAGCCAATAGAATAACTCCACAACTAATCACACACAACTTTTCAACCAACCACAATCCTAGCTTCATGTAAAAAAATCAATTTATACAATCCAAGCCTCTTATCATGTGTCTACCTAGTTCATAATAATATATCAAAATCCATAGTCTAAGCAGTCACAATAAAGAAGGGGATTCATCCCCACCCATTATAGTTCTGTTTCTCGTCCTTTCGCCAAACTTTTTGCACCAATAAATCCTGTCAAATTACAGTACCGATTCTAAAATACCTCGCCGTTTCTATTAACATTTCTTCAACAATTAGTTCACTTTTTCTTCATTTCATCACAACAGGTTTCTGATATCCCATAAGAAGTACCACGGAAGCTCCGATAGGCTGGCCGTTGAAGTTGAAGTTGATAGTTTAGTGTTAGTAAAAATGCAGTTCTACACGATAGAAAAACATGTTAACGCATGATTTGAATTAAATAAAAAAATCATTTAAAATTAAAAAAATAATTTAAACAGTTTATCTTTATATTGTTATATTTTTAAAGAATCGTAAAGTACACAACATAAGGTTATGCATGATATAATACATAAGACAAATGGCTATCACGACTTTATTGGTACATACGCATTCTTTTTTTCGATGACTATTTTGCATAAATGTGGCTGAATTTCGTTTGTTTCTTGTTGAATTTCCTCATTCAACGCACGCGTGCTAGTGGGTTTATTGTCATATTCCTTTGACGTTAAATAACTTCCTAATAAGAAACCAAACGGTGTTGAATCACCCGATCTAGGGGACCAGTTTTAAAATTTTAGAGCTATGGCTGCCGGACTTCCATATTTTTGATATATTGTTCAAAAGTAAAAACACGTGTAACATTCCATTTTAACTAAGCCTAAATTATTAGCTGTCAAATGGTTTATTCAATAAGGTTGTAACGTTTTACTGAAGAATATTTCCAAATTCCAATCTTGCATTGATTGATTTTGAGTTACCTTTAAAAAAGCTAGTTTCAACTTCCTTTGCATTTTTTAAGTGCACATATAGTTGTGTACATAAAATAACACAAATATTACAAGTTCAAACCCTTATACCATCTTTCCATTTCCTCGGATTCTGAGCTGAATTTCCAGAGAGCTCTGATTACTAATACTTATGCATAATTAGCAAATTAATGATCCGTACGTTCTCCTAGCGATCCTTCTTCATTTAATGCTGTTTCTCATTAGCATGACGGAGTTATGTGTAACTGCGATCTCGATCATAAAGAAGAGACGGAGGCGGATCTATAAAAGCGCATCAAGTTTTGCAGCCAACTGCTTTTATCTGCCTCTCAAGTTAGAGGCCATTAAAATTTCAGTTGTTCTGTGCCCGGCACGGGGACTTCTTAGGGGATATCTGAGGCCTGTTGTGACGAAATGAAGGGAAAGTGAACTAATTGCCGAAGAAATGTCAATAGAAACGACGAGGGAAGGACTTTTGGAATCGGTACTGTATTTGGCGGATTTATTGGCGCAAAAAATCAAATTTGGCGAAAGGACGAGAAACAGCACTGGAATGGGTGGAGATAAACATATGAGTTGTGAAAAAATATCCCGAGAACAAAGATAGTTTCCTTAAACAGTTTTTTCGATTGACGTATTTTATGTTTTTAAAATTTTTAATTCTTTCTCAGCGGCGGTTAATTAACTCACATACTAGACAACGTTGTAAAAGAAAGTTTAAAGCGTTTAATTTTGAAAACATATAAAAAATTATTGTGATTTATTAAATTTGTAGTCATTTTTGGTTATCAAGAGTTAGTTTGTCTACGATTTTAATTGTATTTCATTTCGGTTAAATGATTAAAATAAGACTTCATACTCTTATCCATTATCCCTTTTTTAAATGTTATTTTAATATCATTTAAATTTCAATGATATTTCCAACCTTTTTTTTAATATCATACTAGCTTTTAAACTTTGCGAATTTCGATACCGTTGACTGATTTCAAGAAGTTTTTATACCTGTTGTTACAATTATGTCTTTCTCATCCTCTATTTTATTTATGCATACATTGCAAAATTTTGCTTCAACAGCGTAAAATCCATTCAGACCAAAACAAATTAGAAAAAAGCTGGTCGCATTGATAAGGGATCCATTAATTCAATAGTTATTGATTTTCTGTTGAATTAGATCCGAATTCAAGCATTTTATGATCGATTATATAATTTTTATAAATAAGTTATGTATACAAAATTTACTTTAATATATATGAAATACAAAATATTTTTCGATATCAATGTTTTCTTTGTTAAATCTATAAAATACAAATATACAAAAGTGTGAACACTAGATTTTCCATCAAGTAAAGTTTAAACCCGTTTGTACTAAAGAAATGGTACATTTATGGTAAATTTATACTATGTGCTTTGATATAATCTCAGAACTTATCTATTGTCAAGAAAAAGTTTACACAATAAGGAGCATCTATCTGCTCCTAACAGTTAATTATGCATTACAGGAAAATTAAATTTTGCATTTGTGAATTAGCATTAAAATCCCTCTGCATTGCCTTTGACAATATTGTGGATTTCATAGCATCAGCGTTCTAAAACTTTTTACATTTCATCATCAACAACAACTTAAAATAAGTATTTTGCAAAGACACTTGAAATTGTTTACAATGTCACAAAACATCGGAAAAGAACAGCAGCGACCTTTCTCAAATTTGGAGAAATTTGATATCTCCCCCTCTCCTACATATAATAATATGACATTTGATATGCTATAACATAACATCATTAACTCTCTATATGGAGTTATTGAAGGTGTAAAAGCTATCTGGGTGACAATACAACTTCTTATCCAATGGCGCTATAAATGATGTGTAGCAACGGAAACACGGTTTTAAAATAATTGATGAGCACTCACTATCTATACAACTAAATATCGACGACCTCTTTCAAATTTGGAGAAATTTGACAATTCCCCCTCCAACATATCATAATTTCACATTTGAGATACTATAACAGAGCAACAGTAACTCTCTATATGAAATTATTGAAGGTGTAAAAGCTATGTAAGTGACATCACAAACTCCCGCCAATGGTACTATAAATGAGGTGTAGCAACGGGAAAACGGTTTAAAATAATTGATGAGCACTCACTATATATAAAACTAAATAAATCGCATAATCTATTATAATAGGTACAGAGAATATGAATTTCTTTGAAACAAATAAACTTTGTAGAATCATATAACAAACTGGTAAAATAAAATTAAAAAAACACACACAATTTTTTAAAATCAATTCGTATTTTGGATATTAGGAAAAATTTTGGAAGTTAAGAAATTTTTTATTTTATTTACTTTTTATTAAATAATAACACTGTTTTTTCTCGTGTTCCGATTTACAACGGATGAAAGGGTGCAGTAGCTTTTGAGGGTATGGACCCCTCAGCACCAAAATAACAATCACCTTTGACTCAGTACCCACAGTGGTATTACTCCCGACATGGAGAAGTTTGTGACTAGATTCGAACTCGCAGGACAAGGGAGACGGATCCAACGCCCTACCAACCAGGCTATCCCGACTCAACAATTACAACTACTTTAAAGAACTATTATGAAGGCGAGAAAGTTAGTTTTTAATTAATTAATAAAAAATGAATTAAATACGATTGGAAAAAACTGTATTAACAACAAATGTCATCCATTACAAGTTTGAAAAAATTATTTTAACTTGAGTGATGAATAAAAAGTATTTTATTAATGACTGAAAATTTAAACTATATTATATATATATATATATATATATATATATATATATATATATATATATATATATATATATATATATATATATATAGGGAGAGTGTGAGCTAATAGTAGGATTTAACTTCGTAAAACAGTCAGAATCACCCTGAATATAGAAGAAGCAAAACATTTACTTAAGCAGTTACTATACTCTTCTTAAGATAAAGATTAATTAAAAGAATTGTGTAGTTTGATAAAAAGTATTTGTACAAATGAGGGGGACATCACCAAAAGCAGAAAATAACGACCTCCAAAAGACTTAAGGTGATCAGGGACCTTTAAAATTATTTTTTGTAATTTTCACTTTAGCGATTTGAAGTTTTAGAGGAGTTAAGAGTAACACTACAGAAGATGACACACAAAATTTTAAAACATCATATTCATTTCTTTATGAGTTAGCGGGGTTAATACAATATAATATATGCGATAAATAACATTAATGAAAATGTTCCAGGCACTCCAAATTTCTTTCTCTAACCCTTTTGAAACAAAGGGTTAGAGAAAGAAATTTGTTGGTATTCATCTTGATGTTTGAGTATGAAAATCAAAAGTAACCAATGCTATAACTATAAACTATTTAAACCTATTTAAAAAAATCAGTAGTTTTAAACTTTTATGTTGGTTAATTTCATATTTCGTATTCAAACTTCAAGATTAACCCTACATTTTGTTTCAAAAGCGTTAGAGAAAGTAATAATAAAGATTGGAGCACTTTCGAACAAATTTGGATCGCCTGAAACATTTTTCTTTAATGTTATTTATCGCATATATTATATTGCATTAACCCCCTTAACTCATAAATAAATTAATATGATGCTTTAAAATCCTGTATGCCATCTACTGTAGTGTTGCTCTTAATACCTGTAAAATTTCAAATTGCTAAGGGGAAAATTGAAAAAAAAAAGTCATTTTAAAGGTATCTGGTCACTTTAACCAGCCCATTTGCATTTATGGGAAGTCCCTCATCATCTGCCTATTTACACCGCTCTATTAACGATCTGATAGCGTGCATACATTTTATATTGAACTTTCTTTCTCGTTATTTACGTATCCGGTATGTTCGTCGGAGCTTCGCCAATAAATACATCGACAGAGGTAATCATTCTCCGAAAAGGAGGTCGGAAATTTTCCCGGCGAGGTTTTCGCTTGCTCAAAGAAGATGGAATGCCTCGCCCTATTGCTGACACCTTGACAAAATAAACTTTGACGCTCTTCCCCTTCTTGATAGGCTTAAATATTTACCTGGAAGGAAAGGGAAAGGTCGCAGAGTCAAGAGGTTGCGAGTGAATTTCAACAGGAATTAAGGCTGACTCCTTGCTTGCACAGCGCTCTGGAATTATGAAAGGGTGTTGACGGGGATGGTTCGTGTTCGTATACTTATTGTAGGGAATATGTTTTATACTTCTATTTCGTTGTGATAGCGAGCGATCATCGGTGTTGACAGTCAATTCAAAAGAAGGGGAACCTTCCTGGTCTTTTTGTCATGTTTTGTCAGTGTTTCTCGTGAATTAAAGGCTTGCTATAGCCGTGTACTAACGCATTTAAAGTTTGTTTGAATTTAACTTGTAAGAAAATCTGGAGATATCCCCCCCCCCGTCAATTTTCTATTGACTTATAACAAGTAACATAAAAAACATTTTTTTTTAAAAATCAATTCCTATTTTGGTTATAAGAAAAGTTTAAGAATAATTTTATTTTATTTATTTTTTTTATTAAATAATTACAATTGTTGTTCTCGTATTCCGCTTAGTAACGGAAGGAGGAGGTGCAGTAGCTTCTGACGGTATGGACCTTTGAACACTCGAATAACGATCACCTTTGACTCAGTAGCCCAAGTGGTATAAGTCTCGACATGGAAAACTTTGTGACCAGGTTCAAAGGGTATGCGAATTCAACGCCCTATCAACCAGGTTATCCTGACCTAACAATTCAACCTACTATTAAAAACTCCTATTTGAAATTTGTATCAACATCTAACTTGACTGGATGAATAAAACGTATTTCGTTAACAATTGAAATTTGAATATATATATATATATATATATATGAAAAAGCGGTGAGTGTCAGCTAATAGTAGGAATTGAATAAATAGCCAGTACTCGTATTATTTTCTCAACAAACAATTTTTCAAATTTATTTTTGAACCTTTAGTTAAATTTTTGTGCAGAACAAACTGAGAAAGATGGAACAAAACTTTTTAATGAATTATAATAATTAAATTAATTTAATTAAAACAAGAAAAGATTTTTAATATTATTTTTAGTAGACATTAACTATTTTCTGTTACAAATACAGGCATCGTGGTCTTTCAAACGCTGAGAGAAAAAACAGTCATTATGAAGAATTTAGACAGATTCAAACGACACTTTAAAGTATCATCAGTAAATAAAAGATTAATATTATGTTCAGAATCGACACGTTTTTATGCGCTTTTAAGGTAGATAATAACTCCAAATGTTTTAAATAGATATTGTAATGGAAATGTATATGTGTTTCTTATATACATTATGTGTGTAATAATTAATATTAATTAATTTGAATTACTAAGAATTAATTATCTAAAAAGACCAATATCTTTCATTCATAAAATGAAAGAAAATCCTCTAAACACCTACAATTAACAAGCAACAAAATTACACAACTAAATTCCCAAAAAGCATATTTTAACAATACTTATGGTCATAAAGAGCAACAAAATTACACAAATAAATACCAAAAAAAAGCATTTTTTAACAATATTCATGTTTATAGAGAGCAACAAAATTACTCTAGGAAATACCAAATAAAAATAATTTCTTAACAATGCTTATGTTCATAACGAGCAATAAAAGTAATTAAAGAATGATTAAAGTGAAAGCGATTGTTCATAATTAAATAAGTTAAAGCGATTGTTACAAAATTACTTAACAAATAAATAAATACTTAATAAATAAATTACTTAAAAAATAAATACAGATTAGCGACAAAATTACTTAACAAATAAAAAGCATTTTCAAAAAGGCTTCTGTTCATAAAAAGCAACAAAATTATTCAAGGTAAGATCAAATAAGCATTTTTAACAATATTTATGGTAATAAAGAGCAACAAAACTACACAAGGAAATATCAAATAATAAGCATTTTATTTACTCAAGGAAATACCAAATAAAGAGAGAAATTACTCAAGGAAATACCAATTACCAAGAAATACCAATAATAGAGCAGCAAACACAAGGGAATACCAAATAATAAGCATTTTTAACATTACTTATGGTCATAAAGAATAACAAAATTACTCAAAGAATAATTAATAACAAGCATTTTGAACAATATCTATGGCCACTTTTTGAAAGTCCCAAAGACCGCTAATTAACAATATAATAAGCTAATACCAAAGATGCTGTTTAAAATACAAAATATTTACTTATTAATTGAGAACAGAAATTAACCTCAATTATTTAAGAACCAATTGAGAACGTTTAAGGAATCAGTCCTAATCCGGTCCAAAGGAACACAAATAGATACTTTAAATTGATCCAATTCAAGAAACATAAGAGAGCATGGCGCAACATTAAAAAGATCGCGCATCTAAAATTCTTATTCATTGAGGTCCGCATCAATTATCGGGCGGCGGAAAAGTTTCCAGGAAATTGAATAATTGACTTTTCATGGGAGTAAATTTCCACTGCCCGAATGCCGAACGGGGCGGATTGCAAAATAGTTTAATTAAGTTTTAAGTTTCATGCTGTTAAACTTCGAGAATGATTATTAAATTAAGTCGCTGAAACTGTACAAGTAGATTGATTCTTTGATTCCAGTAGCAGAACAATAGAGTTCTCGCGTAACAAAAGTATGAATGGAAATGAACGGGAATTGGTTTTCTAATTAGAATTTTTGAAGCCGTCAATTTGCGAAACATGAATTTCATTTCATAGAATTAATAGGGCAATTAAACTCGTAGAAAGAAAATATTTTTAATAAAGAGATAATGTTACAATGTATAACATCACTCTATGTCTCGGCATTTATATATTTTAAGATTACTTAAGGGCCGGGACAGACTGGTAGATAGAGCATTGGAAACGTAGTCCTTAGGTTACGATTTTGAAACTCATCGGCCAAAATATTCTCCGAGTGTGTGACGGCTGGCGCTTGTTAAATCTGTCGAGGTTGCAAAATCCTCCATGTCGAGAGTAATATCATTGGGGATACTGGGTCAGAAGTGATCGCTCTCTGTTTCAGGTCTAAATTGCAATCTGAGATAAATGAATGAATATGCATGAATGAAGCTCACCCCCTAAAAAGGGTTGTGACATGTGTGTGGCTAGGTCGTATTCTTGCTCCTAGATGTATATCTTGCTAGAGACGTATATCTCTGGCTTAAAATCTGCTGATATATCAGCGGGACTTGTCCATGGCAAATGCCATAAGTAACAACAACAACAACAAGATTACTTAAAAGAAGTGGAAGACAAAACACATTTCCAAAAGAGGGGAAGTACTGCCTCTTTTGGCTCCAATCCCACCTGTTTATTATAAGAAGTTTAACATTTTAAAATGGTTGAAAAGTAGGAAGTCCATTAGAATGGATTGTTTCTGTTCGTTACATTACTACGTTGTCTGATATGATAGAAATATATTGGTATGTAAGAACTATGGAGACATACAAAATTATGATCATCCACAAATCAATTTCAAAAATAAATAATTTAAAAAAAGTATAGATAGTTTTTAAAATTAAATCTCTTCCTTTGACGTACAGAGCCATATTTCTAAGGACAACATCCAGATTCGATCCACAAAGCAAAGATTATGTGAAAGAAAATTGAAAATTTATTGTATTTATTAGATGCTAACTTTTAACCGTAACCCCAAACGCGTGGAAATTTTCTTATATATGTGTGAGAACTGACGATCTGATCCTAATGTTAAATATTATCAAACCAAATCATACGATTATATGTTATATAAAGCAATGAAAACACATTGAATTTTAATGCAACAAAAAATCTATATTAGAAAATTAAGCAAAAAAGTTTTTTTTAAATTTTAAAATTTAAGAAAATTTTTCGGACATATAAACTGATGTTATTGCAAAAGAAATTTTTTTGAATTTTGCAATATACTCGAATTTTACTACATTTCGTTATGATGCTATTAAAACAAAACCGCATGCCAGTGTTGGCTGCTCAAAATTTTCTTCTTAGATTAAATGAAATAATGAGAGTTAATTAATATAAAAAAATAAGGTTTATTCAGGTTTCGAAAACGTACTCGTCAGTCATCAGTAGCGTACTCTAATTAAGAATTCTAAAAATTACAACATAAACAAAAATACATCAAGCTGTTGCCACAAGATAAAAAAAAGTGGCAAATAAAATATGCTTACATTCGACCATCCTGACTTTTCAATTGTCCTCAATTGAATCACATTTTAATAGAGATTATAACATTAATAAAACATAAAAATTAAATCTTTTACACAAAACTTCTTTAGTGGTTTATACACTGTCACTAGGATCATTGTTGTTTTCATCATCATAATTTTCACTGGAGTTATCATCATCTTCATTCCAACTTTTCCAAGCTTTCAGTTGACTGACATGAGCAGTGGTGGCGTAAAGACGGCCATTTCTATCCTCTAATTCTGAGATTCTATAAGTATCACCAGGAAATATTTCTGTGACAACCATGGGGCCTCGATAGCGTGGTTGAGTTTTGGTTGATTCACCGGTTGCTTTAGGATTTCTCCTTACTACTACTATTTCTCCTATATCAAAAGATAATGTACCAGATTTCTTTTTGTCGTAATACATTTTCATTTTTTCTTGTCCTTTTATAATTTTTTCTTTTGTTTCGATTTGTAATTTTTCTGTATCATTCCAAACTTCACAATCATCATCAGCAAATAACCTTAGAATTCCATCTTTAAATCTAGGCACATATCCATGAAGAATCTCAAAGGTTGTTTTTCCAAGAGTTTTGTTCACAGTGTTGTTCAAGTTTCTTTCAACTTCTTTAATTTTTCTGTCCCAATCTTTTTGATTAGTTTTTTCGATTGATGGTATGATGGAAGATAATATTGTTCTATGAACTCTTTCGACCATTCCATTTGCTTGTGGATGGGATGTAGAGTTCAATGTGTGCAAAATTCCATTCTTATCACAGAATCTTTGAAATTCCTGTGAAGTGAAACAAGAGCCTCTATCTGATATTATACGATTTGGTAAGCCAAAATCTTCAATAAAATTTTCCACTGATTTAAGAACATTCTTAGATGATGTGTCTCTAACAGGATAGAGGCGTACAAATCTAGTCATATTATCAATAATGACAAGCAATTCCTTGTTTCTTTTGGTACTTGTTACAAAGGGTCCAAGGTGATCAAGATGCACGGTAGCAAATGGTCTCCGGCCTGACGGAATAGGGTGAAGAAGACCTTGCTTCTTTCCACTTGGAACTTTGTTGACCAGACATTCGAAACACATTGATATATGTCGACTAACATACCTCTTCATTGAAGGAAACCAATAAAGTTCCTTGATTTTTGACACTGTCTTATCTACAGCAAAATGTCCCATAAGGTCATGAAATTTCACAACAAGACTTTTCCTCATACTTTTTGGAATGACAAATAAAAGTTTTTCTCTCTTGCCATCGTTTATAACACGAAATAGTCTGTGGTTCTTTAAAACATAATTATGAGTTTTTTGCTTTTCTTCTTTGCTTCTATCTTCAATACTCCTTTTGAGAATTAGTATAAGTTCCTTCAAAGCTTCATCTCCATACTGCATCGTGAGAACTTGATCTTCGACACTCATCGTAAGATAAACTTCTAATTTATTTTCAATCAAGGAATCTAGTGTGTCTGAAGCATTTAAGACTGGAGCTCTACTAATTGCATCTATGTGAGACATTTTAGTGCCAGGCTTATGGCGGATTTCAAAGTTAAATTCTTGAATGAGGAGACTCCAACGAGCAATTTGAGGATTACTTGTTTTCTTCGCATTCATATAAACTAAAGCTTGGCAGTCGGTCACTACTGTGAAACTAATGCCCAGTAAAAATTGTCGAAGTCGTTCCAGTGTCCACACAATTGCCATTAATTCTAACTTACTCGAATGATATTTATTTTCTGTTTGTGTAGTCTTTTTACTTACACAGTAAACTAAATGCCAATTATTATCACTTCCTAGTTGAAGCAACATGCCAGCTATACCATCCGTACACGCATCGGTATGTACTTCAGTTTTCGCTTCAGGATTGTAAAGAGCTAAAATTGGTTCTCTTGTCAGCTGACTTTTTAGAGTTTCGAATGACTCTTCTTGAACCTTTTCCCATTTAAATGTGCTATTCTTTTTCGTTAGTTCTGTCAAATGTTTTGCTTTAATGGCATAATTTGGAATAAATCTTCTAAAGAAGCTTGTTAAGCCGATGAATCTTCTTACGTCATGTATATTTTTAGGTTCAGGGAACTTAGATATAGATTCTACTTTTTTGGAACCCGGCCTAATTCCATTTTTGTTAATGATAAATCCTAAATACTCAACTTCTTGTTTCCCAAATTCGCATTTAGGTAGTTTCAGGGTTAAATTTGCGAAACGTAATCCTTTGAATACTTCTACTAATTTTTCGATCATTTCTTCCCACGTTTTGGCTGGTATAAGTATGTCATCCAAATAGCACAATACATCCTCGTTACATAAAGGTCGCAATGCAAGATACATCAAACGTTGAAATTCTGCTGGAGCATTTGTTAAGCCGAAAATCATCCTTTCAAACTGTTCTGTTTCATCTGGTGTTATGAAAGCTGTCTTGAGCTTTGCTTCTTCGGTTAAAGGTATTTGTAGATATCCATGCGCTAAGTCCAAGGTTGTAAAAAAACTACATTCATGTAATTGTTCCAATAAGTCGTCAATTTTAGGTAATGGAAATTTATCTTTTTTTGTCTGATTCTTAAGCCTTCTATAATCAATAACCAATCTGTTCTCTCCGGTCTTCTTTTTAACCAATATGACAGGACTTGCATAAGGTGAACGTGTATCTGAAACAATTCCATTTTCTCTCCATTCTTTTACAATTTCTTTAATAGCAGTTCTTTCTGTGGAATTCGTTTTATATGGTTTCATACATATGGGTCTTGATCCTTCAACTTCATTAATATCCATTTTTGTTAAATTGGTGCATCCAAGCTCTGAAATATTTAATGCAAAACAGTCTCTATATTCGTTCAACAGTTGAACCAGTTCTTGCTTGCGTTCAATTTTAATATTTGAATCAATGTTGATCTCATTCAGGGTTATGGGAACTTTTTCTTTAAAATTGCTTAATTTTCTAGAGTAACTTGCAGTTTCCCCTATAATTTCTGTATTTAAACATAACTCTACAATTTCAGCTCTCCCAACACATTGATTCTTGTAAAACTCAACATTTTGGTTTCCAATATTCCCTAAAGGGACAACCGTTTTTCCATTTTTCACTTCCAATAAGCAACCAATGCCTTTGAATGGATTTTCTATCATAATCAATCCATTGTCGACAGATTCTGCTTGACAATTGATTAGATTTACTGTATTATCTTCTATTTTAGTTGCTTCAAGAGCTTTAAGGCAAACTCGATTTGTTTTTTCATCAAATAGAAAATTGCTAAATAGTTCATCTTCTCGGTATCCAATGTGAAATCTATTTCCTATTCTTGAGTAAGCAATATGAGGGAGGTCAAGCCATGTTCATCCGATGATAAAATCAACTGGCTGTGCATCATGGGGTACAACATATACAGTTATGCCTTGGCCTTTCACATTATCAACTTCAATGTCTGCTTCGATTTTCCCTATAGAAGTTACCGCAGGTACCTTTTGATTTCCAAAACCGTATAATTCATTGACAACAGGTTCGAGTTTTAGGTTGAATTTCTCAACAACTGAAATTCTTAAAAGACAGCACGAACTCCCCGTGTCAATTAAAGCCTGTACTTCACAGCTGTTAATTTTTGCTTTCTTCAAATATGAAATGCTCTGTTCTGAATGTTCGTCAACTTGTCTAAACAAAGCAAAACAATTTTTAGCTTTATGTCCAGTTTTATTACATTTTCGGCATATTATAACCGGTTTCGGTTGCGAGCAGTCCTTTGAAATATGCCTAAAATTATTACAATTGAAGCATTTGGGTTCACCTTTTTCATTATGGGTAATGCCGTACATTTTTGCCTTTTCTTTCATCGTTACAAATGGCTCATCTTTAAAATAGTTCCGTTTGTCGAAATTTCGATCCCTACGAGGTTGCTTATCTTTGAATGTTGATCATGAATGTTGATCTTATCGTAATCGTCTAATTTTTCAGCTAAATCAGTTGGCGAGATAAATCTGGACCAATCATCAATAAAATGGTTTTTTATTTCTTGAGAAACTTTACGTTTTATTTGATCCGTAATTATGAGGTCGCTCAGCTTCTCTAAACTATCTACTTCAACTCCATTTATCTATTCGTTAAAAAAATTTCTTAACTCGTACGCAAATTTTTTCCATGTGCTTCCTGTATTCTTATTATGAGTAAAAAACTTTTGGCGAAATTTTTCTGGCGTTAACATGTATCGCTTTAATAGGATCTTTTTAACTTCTTTATAATCGTTGGCAATTTCGTCTGCTTCTCTGCTTTTTAATTAATAAAAATTAGACAGTCAAATAGCTGGATTAACTTGTAGCCTATGCCCTATTCTAGACTATAATCTATCTCTGTGCTAAATTTAATAAAATTCCGTTCAACTATTCTGGCGTGATTGAACCCCATCATCCATCCATCCGAACTTTTACATTTGTAATAGTAATATAGATTAAATTCTTATTTGGAAGCATAAATTGATAATTACAGTTTCAGTTATTGCTTTGTGCTTTCAAATACAATTTCGTGAGATCGAGTTTTGAAATTCCAATACAGTTTGAGAATTGACAGAGTAATTACAAAACAAGAAAATGAATATTTCCCAATTCACATAAACCTGCATGTATACTCATCTTTATATGCATGCAACTAGCAATACATTGTAAAGGTAGTAGATCATTTAGGAATTAAAGACAGGCATCAATTGAGAACTAAATTGAATTAAAAACGTAGTTTGAGTTGATAAAATTGACAAAAATGTACAATTAAAAAGATTTTGGATCGTTATTATTTATTATAAGATAGCAGATAAGCACTGTAAAATAAAATATATTTATTCGTACAGAATATTTATCCATGTATATAAAAGAAATTACATAAGAAAATCTGAATAAATTAATTTAATTTCTGAAGTTAAGCTACATTTACATTCAAAAAGTGTTCTAATTTCGTTGTCCGTAACGCGTCTAGTAAGTTCATGTGAAACTCTTGCATGAAAGCCGTAACGCATTCCAAGCTTTCTTCTACGTTTTAAAACATTTTTAACGTTTAGAGCTCTTTATAAATGTGTATTTATTTGAATTTTTATTTTTGTATGCTCTAATGCTGCAAAAAACAAAGGAAAACAGATGTTTTCGGGGACAGAGAAAAGGTTAAAGCGAAACATTTTGATATGAAACACATAAAAACTCAAATAAGTGTTTGATTAAAAGTTATTGGTGAATTATTTCAGAAAACCTTATTTGAATGAAAATAAAAGGCTAGACTTGGGTTCTTTCGGTATTATATCATTTAAATAATTCAAGAAATCGAAAAGTCGTGAGTTTAATTCAAATAATTTAGTTTCATATCAAACATAGAGATGAAGTCATTCATGATACCAAAACTTCGTTAGAATTTCTGGATAGGTAAAGTATTGTATTATATAGAAATCATTTTTTTAATCTTCAAATTATTTAATTTTAATTTTTTTTATGATTATTTCTTTTTTAAAGCTTTTGAATCTAAAGAAAAATCTCTTATCTTTTAATATGTATTGATTATCTATAAATACAATAGCTCAGCCGGCGTACTGGCATAGTGGTAGCGCGTCTTCCCCGTCGTTTGGGTGTCTCTGGTTCAAATCCCGGTTCGGGCATGGTCGTTCTACTGTGTGCTACCTGTAAGGTATGGTAATGTGCCTCCTGTGAAAAGAGGCCATGCAAATGAACGTGATGAGTGAGTAGCAAAAATCATACTCTTGTCTCTAATTAGCACAACTATAAAAACAAGAGGCGCTGATTAGGCTTAAATCACTTACTATCACAGCGAGCTCGACCATGGCAAGCGCCATAAGAAACAACAACATTAGCTCAAAAACGTAAATTGTTATTCAAGTTAAATTGAGTACTTGACTATTTCAATTTTAACAGGAAATAAAGAGATACAAAATTCAAAAAGCAAAATTATAATGGGCGGAAATGAACCCTCTATAAATCAATGTACAAATTATGACATATTAATGTAATTGAATAAAAATTTTATTTTGACGATATACAAGAGCTACTTTGAGAATAGCCTCCTAAATGTTCGCATCGAGCATGAATAAAATAGCAGAGTGTAGTACAAATCTTAATTTTTACGCCCGTGGGAAATGTCTGTCTCTCATTTGTTTGTTTCTTAAGCACAAGTTTCACATATCGTTAAAGTCTATCAGGTCTATTAAGAGAATTGATCTATTACTTTTGAATTCTATTATAAAATGAATCTTATCCTGAAGTTTTGGTTTTCGCAACACACGGTGTCTGAGCGTCAGGAATCTGAGCGTTTTTTTAAGCAATGAATTTGTTCCCAAGGGACGATCTTACCACTAGATCAAGGTTCAAGTGGTCTTGAACTGTGAATATTCTAGTTAATAGTGAATAGCGAATATTATAGCGAATAGCAAATGTTATAGTGAATAGTTTATATTATAATGAATAGTAAATATTAATATAAATAATAGTGAATATTATAGCAATAGTGAAATTATTGTTAAATATGCAATCCTCCTCAAGAAAAAAATTTCCCCCTTGGATAAGATGAATCCAAGCGTTATTAGATGGGAATCAGTTTCAAACTCATGCGTCTCCTTATTTTGAAGGCGAGACTTCCTCACTAAGCCATGATTAACCTAAGCAATAAAATGAAATCAATTTCAAACCGAAGATTCCCTTATTTTCTAGGCGAGACTTCACCACTAAGCCAGGATAAATCTAAGAAATAAAATGAGACAATTTTCAAGCTGAAGATTCCTCTATTTTTAAGACGAGGCTTTACCAATAAGACAGGATAAACCTGAGCTATAAAATGAAATAAATTTCAAGCTGAAGATTCCTCTATTTTTAAGGCGAGACTTCACCACTTAGCCAGGATAAATCCAAGCAATTGATTGAAATAAATTTCAAACAGAAGATTCCCTTATTTTCAAGGCGAGGCTTTACCACTAAGACAGGATAAATCTAAGCTATAAAATGAAATAAATTTGAAACCGATGATTCCCTTATTTTCAAGGCGAGATTTTACAACTAATTCGGCAAATATCTAAGCATTATTTTACGGAGTCAGTTTCATATTCAAGATTATTCTTATAACCAAAGTAAGATATGACACAAGACCACCACAACCTGACTGAGGGAATGTTCTTGATATGAAGCCCAAATATGTCCTTCTTTCTAGTAAACAATTTAATGTTTAAGATAAAATAAAAACCGAAACTTCTAGAATATTTAAATGAATTTTTTTATCATAAAGAATAAAAAAATGTCGAAGGAAATAATAAATCAGTAATAAATAACTAAGTTTTTCAAAGATACCCCCTACTGGGACGAGCTAATTCAAGGAAGTAAAGTCCGATCTATCCCTTCCCCAACAAAGATAAATCAATTCACTTGACTTTTTACTTCCCCTTTTTCCAAAAAAAAAAAAAAATCAAAACTTCCCCATCAGTTTAAAATACCATTCATCAAAAAATATTGAAAAATCTTAGCAAAAAAAGGGGGATCGGAATTTATAAATAAAAGAAGAAAGTGCAAATATCTTTAGAACCGATTAGGAAATACCAGATATATACCTAAGAGAACTCCCATAAAAAATATTTCCCATCTTTTTAAAGAAATTAATTCTTCCCTCTAAAGTTACTTAAGCAGAAAAAATATTAGAACAAAGTAATAAAAAACATTATTAAGAAGTATGTAATTGATAAAAAATTAAAATTAAGGATTTATTTTTTCTTTTCTCATTTTTATTAAGTATCAATCTATTCTTGCTACCATTTTCTTGGATATATTTTAATCGTAAGGAAAAAAGACTTTGGTTCATTTTTTTTGAGTTGTCAATATAATGTCATTTAATTTATTAAATATTATTTTCGATGCAACAGAAATATAATAAATAATTGATGGGAAATTATTTACTTTTATTTGGTACATTTAAACTGTATGATGCATTAAAAAGGTTAGGGCAAAAATAAATGTATATAGCCTTGATATGTCAAAAAAATTCCTTTATTTTTCTTAATTTAGAATTTTAGCTTGCCTTATAGCAAGTATTATTTATGGTATGTCGACTTTACAAAAAAATTTCAAAATGATATTAGAAAAAAGAAAACCGTGATTTAATTATTCTCGCTTTATAATTTTCTTACCCCCCAAATAATTTGCTATTAACAATATTTATAAACATTTTATTTCATTCTATTACCAAACATTTATAAACATTTTATTTCATTCTATTACCATGTATTTATAAACATTTTATTTCATTCTATTACCAAACATTTATAAACATTTTATTTCATTCTATTACCAAACATTTATAAACATTTTATTTCATTCTATTACCATGTATTTATAAACATTTTATTTCATTCTATTACCATGTATTTATAAACATTTTATTTCATTCTATTACCATGTATTTATAAAAATTTTATTTCATTCTATTACCGAACATTTATAAACATTTTATTTCATTCTATTACCACATACTTATGAAAATTTAATTTCAGTGCATAGTCATCTATGTATTAAAATATTATTACATTGCATAAGTATGCATTCATCTGAATTTTATTTTCATTGTATAATTATAAGGAGCGCAGATAATGATAAATCAATATTGATAAAAGCAGGTCATCTTTTTAAAAACGCATCAGCTGTCAAAGAAGTCTATATAATAATAATTCAATACTGGTAAAAGCAGGTAAATATATTTTTTGCCAAAAATTTTGGAACCATGAAAACCTCCTAGCCAAAACAACATCATGTTCTCAGAATATTAATTTACACATTCACACATTTATTCTCACAATATTAATGTTCAATTTAACAATACTACCATCAATTTGAACTTTAGAATCGCAAATTAAACTTCTATTTTTAAAGTATTTGTTTGACAATAAATAACCAAATGCGGCAATTAGCTTCATTATTTTCTAATAACTCTAAAAGCGAAAAATTAAGCTCCCAAAAGCGTTAAATCACCAGTTGGTTGCTTACGAATTTTGATTCTTCAAAAACTTCAAACCAAAGCAACATCATGTTCTGTTGTTGTTGTTGTGTCAAATGGCACTTGTCATGGACAAGCCCGCTGCTGAACCCAGCAGCAGATTAAGCCGAATGAAGCGTCTCTTGTATTTGAGTAGCGTCAACCAGGGCCAAGAGTACGACTTAGCTACACACTCACCACATTCGCTTGCACGACCCCTTTTTACAGGGGTGCACATTCACACATCTCACAGATAGCACACAGAATAACAACCATACCCGAACCGGGACTCGAACCCGGGATTTCCAGAACACGAGGAAGACGCGCTACCTCTGTGCCAGCAAGCCGGCACATCATGTTCTTTACAAGATAATAAGATAGAAGATTCAAACTAAAACATTAGCATGCTTTGATATTTTCTATTTGATGCTTGTTTTGCATTCAGATTTTTAAAATCATGAAGGTAATAAAAATAAATATATTTTTCCCATCAAATATTTTTTCATTTGACTCATCTTGACATTTCTACATAAAGAAAGTTCAATATTTACAAAAAAAAAAAAAAAAAGAGGATCCTATATCTTTCATATACCAAAATAATACTTTATAAAACTGCATGAAAAAAAGACTGACGTACATTTCAACTATTCCATTGCCATACAAAGAGACTGAAAAAAACCCTTTCATGCGCCTTCTAAGCATTCATAACTCAAAACACGCCATCCTTATACACCAGCATCGGAAAAGAAGCACTTGATGCTAAAATATTAAAGCGCCTACTTTCACATCAAGGAATGTAAACGAAGAAATCTTCCTTTTTTTTGCTTTGACACTTGAAATGCGCATCCGAAATTGCACAGAAATAGAGGGCGCATCAAAAATTTAATATACGCCAAACAAAATTCTAGAAGAAAAACGGGAGGGCGAATTTGGAAGTTGTGCCATATGATGCAGCAGTGATCGCCAGCGTCTAATCTCATTGCTCGACGCTAAAAGGCCTTATCTCTGGTTCGCAGGATTCTGGAAGATCTTTCTCTCTCCGGCTCCATGTTTCTTCTAAATAAGTTACCAGTAAGAAATCTCGTCGCATCTTGATCTCTCTGTTACGCTGCTTTGCTCCGGGATTTTTATCTCCTGCTTTCCATTACCAGGGACTGGACCACTAACCCTAGTCTTTTCGGAGAGGGGTTGCCCACAAAATGGGGACTGCTGCATTTGAGGTTACAATAAGGGAATCACAAAAATAATGATTTTTTTATGATGTCAATCGTTTTTCTGTTAAATAACTTATTTGAAAATTAACACTTAAGACATAAATAATTTTTTTTCACTTTCTCGTAGACGTAGCATAGACTAAGTGCAATCATTCTGAAAATATTCGATATAATTCAAAGTGCAATAATTCTGAAAACATTTGATATAATTCAAAGTGAAATCATTCTGAAAATATTCGATATAATTCAAAGTGCAATAATTCTGAAAATATTTAAACGAATATCTCCGTTTTAAATTTACACGATGTCGAAAAAACACATTTTTGGAGACTGTCCGTTTGTCTGTCTCTCTGTGACAAAGATAATTCAAAATTGCTTTGAGTTACATGGTTGAAACATGAAATTTGCAGATTTCTAACAAATTTTGAAGAACAAAAAAATATGTTCAGATGTTCGTCTGTGTTAGACAAAGATAATCCAAAATCAATTTTAGCTAGATAAATGAAATTTTTCATACGATTATCACACCAAATTTTCACATTTCTAACTAAGATGTGTTCAGAGGAAGTCCGATTGTTCGAATATAAAATAACATGAGAACTACGGGATGAAGAGAGCTGGATTGGTAAGATTCGGTACTCATGTTTAACATCTATACTGTAGACATCTAGCGCATTTTGAAAAAAAATCCAACAAAGGATTGACTGTCTGTAGATCTGTCCTTTAAGAAAAATATAAATGCAATGACTTAAAATTATCAAATTATGGGATTATTATCAAATTATAGGAGTGGAATTTTGGGATATAAACTATGCCCTCAAACAAGAAAATACATTCAAGTTTATCCAAAATTGTGTTCATGGATATATATATATATATATATATATATACTTCAGATATGAATAGTAATCAAAGTTGCTTATACATAAATTTAATTTTCTTAATAACTGATTTAGACACAATGCATTATTTATTTCATTACTAGACTATTACTTTCAGTTGGATAGGGAAGTTATTGAAAAACACAGAAAGAAAGCGCTTGTTAAGATATTCAACGTTCATTTTCAACTCACGAAATTAATAACAAAGGATGAATTTTCGTCTAATATCAAGTTAGTTTATTTGATTACCCTCATTATATTATTATGTTTATGAAACATATAACTTTTCTGAAAGAATCTAATATTCGAACATGATGATTAGATGACATGAATGATCAGATAAATGAATGCTTTTTCTAAAGATTTTGTTTTCATTTCACATATTTTTCTACCGACCACTTTTTTTAAAAATGAAAACTAATTCAGAAAATAAGCGGTACTTTTCCGTTAACCAGGTGCCAGCAAAAAAATCGCCAAAAAAATTTGGTAAAATTCTGCATTATTTGGCGATTTTTAGTTGTCGCTCGGCTGAGGGAAAGTACCAAGTAAGCCATCTTTAGAACCTAACAATCATTTAACTATTTTAGATCATTTAATTAGAAATTAAGTTTAACGTAGATATAGTATTGATACAGTTTTCAGATCTTTTAGGGAAAACAGACACGAACTAATTATTCCCAAATTTTATATCATGTCAAAGGTGACAAAACTTTTTTTTTATTTGAAATGTAAAATGTTTGATTGTCGATTCCCAATTCCATCGACATACACAGGGTGTCCCAGCAGGACAGGATAAACTTTGCACAGCCGGATTCGGTGTTTGTAAGACATAAAAAAGTATATAGAACTGTACCTCTAAGATGCATAGTTTTCGAGAGAAATGAGAGAAAATGTATGGCGTCATATTTACGGTTCTTCGGTGGAATCGGCACTCGCACCCAAAACCTTAAGGCACATGAGCCGAAACCTTACCACCAGGCTGCGTGCTTTTATCTTGTATGCAATGGCAAATACAAGATAAAAGCACGCAGAAGAAATATCAGCAATTATATTCAGATTTGTTAATGAAAAATGAGTATAATGAATAAGTATAAAGACCATCCATTAATGCTTAGATTTATTCTTCAGTCTATTTTCAATTTTTACATTAAAAACACCTTCGTAGAGTTGCTTGGATATAAAACTGGGACTGAGATTAGTGTTTCCATAATAATTCAGATAAAAGGTTTCAGAGATATTTTAAATCCACTCAGAGTTAAAGATGACGTTGGACAACTATATATATCGATCCCTATTCGTTTCTTAAATGTTAATTTAATACTAAAATTTTAAAAAAGTTATACTGTTTTACTGAAGGCTACTATTTAGGTTCTATTTAAATTAGATGGTTTCATAAAAAATGAATATTTTTTTACACAGAAAAAAATTTACATACAATACTTAAGCATTACTTAAAAAAAAATTCTTTAAGCACAAAGATCTAAAACTTGAATTGAAGACCCTTTTGAAGCTAGAGCCCTTTTGAAGCTCAGAGATTCAAAATAGGTTCTGCAAATCGCTACATTCAACATTACTGTGAAAACGATAAAATGTTAATTTGCATAAATTTAAAAACTTGGAACAATTTGTGGAAAATTTTTGATAAAATGAGCCTTTATGGTAAAATTAAATACAGCTACACTAATTCAAGTAAAAAAAATTACAGTACATTTGATGAGAATAAAATATGAAAGAATGACACTCATTTAAAATGAAGAAAACAGTTTTGTTTGAAGTAAATGATAAGATATTGTATTATCAATATATGCGGACATCAGTCTATCCGTATATGGATTATCAGTACATTTAAAAGAAGAAAAAAACCTTTTCCTCAACGAAGTTATGAAAGAGAAGGATTTAATCCCATGATTGGCAAACAATGGTGAAATATAACTTTTGAGCTACCCACATCATTTCAATAAGATTGGAAAACTGTTGAACAAATAGTAAGTGAAGAATAATAGAATAATTATATTCATCTCTGGAAACTGTACTAGATTTAATATTCAACATTAATTAGAATATTTACATCACCATCCTTCAGACTCATTTGTTGGGATTCTCTATTTCGAGATAGTATTTAATTTAGAGAGAAAAGCATTAAGCATTTCATAGTTTCAGGATCATAATGTGAACACTAATATTAAAAATGGGGAATATTACTAAACCTTATATTAGTCCAGAATAATTGAAATGTAGGCATTCCAATTATATCAGGATTGGAAGTTAAATAACATGAACGTTTAAATTATACCAGAACAGCAATAAATTAGTAGATGAAAAGAAAGGTAAAGCATATATAAATGCTTTAAATAGAAATTGTATAAAATGAGGAAACAATATTTGCTTGAAAAAGCGACTTTCGTAATAAAGCATATTGCATATATGTATAGATATTTTTTCTGACTAAAAATATTTAATGCAAATCAAGTGAAGCAAATTAATTTATTTAAGAAGAAGTGTTTGAAAACAACATTTTTATTTATTTAACTTAAGCAAGTGCAGGTTAAAAATATGTTTTATTAATCATTATATACATTTATTTTAGTAAAAAAGATCTTGATATAAAAATTATCAAGAATAACATACTTTTTTTGAAAAAAATGTAGGTAGTTTCTAGATAAACTCTGCTAAACTGCAAGATATGGCACAATGATATAATGTATACAATAACCATAAATAAATTCCCCTAATAACATCGCTTTATTAATGTATTGAGATTTTATCATGGATATTCTTTTATAAAATTTGAAATAGTTTGAAATTACGTAATTTATTTTCTTCTAACGCCAAAATGATCAATTAGGCAACTTTTGGCGATAAACTTTCTTACTTTTCACCGTGTCTGTTCATTTCGATAGACGAAAAGATCTTGAGTAAACGATTTTCTCAATTGATCTTATATACTTAAATTTTTTTTAAAAAAATTGGTGAAACGTTTGAAACTATTTGGGCAAAGTTCTGACAAATGGCTTAAGGTGGTGCTTAGCATGGATAAATTTTATTACGAGATTGTTTTATGAATTAAGTTAAATAATTTGCAGTTACATCATTTATAATCTTTGATGATGATATTTTCTCGTTTATTTGTCTTTAATCACAATATATCGTCTAATTCGTATACTCTATCTTTTCAGATATAAGAATTGGTCCAAAGTTTTACGAAAGTCAGTGGCCAATATAAACAACGCCTTACTACCAATGTTTTAGTTGGTACAGAGATAAATTATAACCTTTTGATGTGTCTTCTAAATTTAAGATTACAAAAGCGTTCACACGAGACCAACTATTGCGTGCAATAGGTCCACGTCTACCTAAGGGTGATCACGTGACTGCAATGGGATAGTGGCAAATAGTTGTCAAATGAGACAACCCTGAGGTGAGGTTCCTGAGGTAAAGGTGGCTTCTATTAAGCGCAGTACTTAGTAGCGTGTGAATGCTGCTTCACAGAAGCATGAAACCACAAAAAACTGCAACATCTCTTGATATTATTACAACATTGTTACTTGATATTAATACAATATTGTTAATGGTTTGTAGGCTCTTTTTTATAGGTTCTATATTTGTAGGTTCTATATTTTTAATGCAGTCCTGAAGTCCCATATTGGTTCCATAAAGCTATATCTGAAACTTTTGAATACACTTTGATGTAAATCTAATTACAGAGCTACCCATACATGTGATTGCAGAGCTACGCATACATGTGATTACAGAGCTGCACATGCATGCGATTTCAGAGCTACACATACATGTGATTGCAGAGTCACACATGCATGTGAATGCAGAACCACACATGCATGTGAATGCAGAACCACACATGCATGTGAATGCAGAGTCACACATGCATATGATTACAGAGCTACAAAATTGGCAAAAAAATTTGAAAACAAAAGTAGAGATAATAATAATAAAACAATGAATCCGGCCTGAAGACTTTTTCAAGGGTCACCCTCAGGCAGGGATTCAAATAAGGGATTTTTTCTGTGAGAAATCTAACAATAAGTCAAAAATTGATTTCTCGTGACCCAAAAATCCCAAGAAAAAGAATATCTTAAGTAAAAAGAAACCAGAAAAAATCACACAAAACGAAACCAAAACATACAAGACAAAACAAATAAAAAATTAAGTTTTTAGAATTTAAATGGAATATAAAGAAATTTAAAAATCCTGGAAAAATGAGGTCTTGGAGATAATCAATACCACAGAAATACAAAAACATTAAAACACAAAATGTTAAAATCAAACATAACAAAACAACATAGACTCAAAATAAAACTAAATATACCCGTATTAAATGCACACAAAACAAGCAAAATTTTTTTCACTAATAGGTTTATAAAATCTAATTAGAATAAAAGATATTACTGTTTAGGTAAATTTATATGTTTTGCAGATTGTTTTTCTTTGATATTACAGAGCCACACATACATGTGTTTGCAGATCCACACATGCATGTGAATGCAGAGCCATGCATGCAGGTGATTACAGAGCTGCACATACATGTGATTGCAGAGCTACCCATACATGTGATTGCAGAGATGCACATATATGTATCTCACCATTTTTAAAGTAGGGGTCTCATTTTATGAATTCACTTTCTGCGTTTGTAAGTATCTTTTATTGCTACACAAATATTTAATGCAACTTGAATTAGGCTCTATATTTGCTAACAATTCTTCGGAATTTTTGACATTTCTATTTATCCTTTTATTTAAAGACTTAATTTTCTAAATATCAAATCAATGAAAATTCCTTGAAAATAAATCTAATTCTTTTTTAAAAATTACAACTCTATAATCAACCCGTTAACTTTATATTTTACATCAAAGAAATAGAAATTTATTATATTAAGCATGTTCTACGCTTATTTCTAAAACAAAAAACGTTAAAATTTGAAGGTGTTATAAATAATTATTTCGAATAAACGTCTCTGAAGTAGTCCAAGAGAATTAATGATTTTCAGAATCGGATAAACAACACGAATTGTATACTTATTCTACGTATGAAAATAACAATTATGTAACATAATTCTTCGTTTCAGCCAAACAGTTTTCTATACAAACTTTGTAAAGATCCAACAACTTCATTACTTAAACTATACGAATAACAATCCATCTTGGACTTCTGTATACAATTCTTTAACGTAAAGTTTCTAAAATATTTCAGAAATCGCGTCAGAAATGCATCACTTTATTATGGACTTAAGTTTTGCTTTTAACTACTTATACTCATTAAGCTAAAGCTGTTTTGACCGTCTTAGGAAATATACAAATATACATGAATATCTAAGCAGAAACTATTCGTTCCGTTATTCTCTCGCTATATATAGCGGATGAAACGATATTAAACGTGAAAATATTTTATGGAGTAAGAATTTTCGTATACTTACGAAACTTTCGAGACGTAGTTCTATCTACAACAAAAGGGCGAATATTCGAAGTTTTGTTTACATTCAAACAATTTAAGACATTGGACTCAGTTGTATCAAAAGAGTTGCATTGGCAAACTTTGAGCACAAATATAATTTGTAAAATTAATTCCAACAATCTAGACACGATTTAAATATTTCTTGCTAAATTTAGAAATTTTCGTAATAATACGGAATTGAGGCTAACTGAGTTAATAAATTTTAATTTTTTTTCAAGCTTTTTTAAAGTTAGCTGAGGATTACATTTTAAAAATACATTTTATAATTACAATTGCCGACTTCCTGGCTTAGGGGTAGTTTTGTCTTCCCCTTGATCTAGGCATTCCGGGTTCGAGTCCCGGTTCGGGCATGGTTGTTCTTCCGTGTACTATCTGTAAGGTGCGTGAATGTGCCCCCCTGTAAAAAGGGGCTGTGCAATAGAATTTGAGGAGTGATTAAGAGAAGTCGTACTATTGGTCCTAGTTGGCGCTACTACAAACAAGAAACGTGGATTAGGCTTAAATCGAGTACCTCAACGATCTAGTCCATGGCAGGTGCCATAAGAAACAACAACAACATGATTATATTTTTTAGTGAAAATTTAGCATATTTTTAGCATAAAATAGGTTCTGAATTCAACTATATTTATTATAGAAATTATATTTCTTTAATTCCCATATAAAATTCATTTGATCATCATTCAACCGTCTGATAATCGTTGAAAATTCTATCCAAAATGACTAATTAATTTAAGTAAAGAATCTGTGAAATTTTAAATTTCAAAATAAGTGTTTATAACATAATTATAATGGGAAGTTATCTTCACAATCAAATGTTTGAAATCTTACCTCTAAATATCATATATATACATTTAAAATTATCATTCAATGTATAGATTATTTATGTGTAGCAGGGTAAGATCTTTAAACAAATTTCTTTCGCTTATATGTAACTTTAACCCAATTTTTATATTGTTAACCGTTAGACAAATAAGTCAAAATACTTGAAATTTTTTTTCATTAGCCTTCTAATCAAAATGAAATCAATTTAAATGGTGCGAATTATTTCTTTATCATTTCATTTTATCATGGTTTGTTTATTTTTGATATTTAAAAATTGATTATAAAGACATTTGGTACTTTTCTGTTAACCGGGCGCCAGCGAAAAAATCACCAAATAATGTAGAATTCCGCCAAATTTTTTACAACTATTTTAAAGCAGAATATCGCTAAATAACGTAGAATTCCTCCAAATTTCTTACAGCAATTTTGAAGCAAAATTTTTTCAAATAATGTAGAATTCCACCAAATTTCTTACAACAATTTTAAAGCGGAAAATTGTCAAATGATGCAGAAATCCACTAAATTTCTTACAATAATTTTAAAGCGGAAGATCGCCAAATAATGTAGAATTCCTCCAAATTTCTTACAACGATTTTAAAACAGAATATCGCCAAATAATGTAGAATTCCTCCAAATTTCTTACAGCAATTTTGAAGCGAAAAATTATCAAATGATGCAGAAATTCACCAGATTTCTTAGAACGATTTTAAAGTGGAATATCGCCAAATAATGTAGAATTCCTTCAAATTTCTTACAACGATTTTAAAACAGAATATCGCCAAATAACGTAGTATTCCACCAAATTTCTTACAGCAATTTTGAAGCGAAAAATTATCAAATGATGAAAAAATCCACCAATTTTTTTACAACGATTTTAAAGCGGAAGATCGCCAAATAATGTAGAATTCCTTCACATTTCTTACAACGATTTTAAAACAGAATATCGCCAAATAACGTAGAATTCCACCAAATTTCTTACAGCAATTTTGAAGCGAAAAATTATCAAATGATGCAGAAATCCACCAAATTTCTTACAACGATTTTGAAGAAGAATATCGCAAAATAACATAGAATTCCACCAAATTTCTTTCGATTTTAAAGAAGGATACCGCCAAATAACGTAGAATTCCACCAAATTTCTTTCAGCGATTTTAAATTCGAAAAATTTCCAAATAATCTAAAATTCTACCGAATTTCTTTGCCGATTTTTCGCTGCCAACCGGCTAACGGAAAAGTACCGGTTATTAGATCTCCAAATAAATAGATCTGAATTTGAAATTCGTTAAAAGGGAGGCTTCAACACTCGCATTCGAGGAAGTATATCTCTGGGATTAACCCTTTCTGTTTGTTAACCAGGAATAAAAATTAGAATTAAAATATATTATAAAATATTTCTTTATTTTTGATAATGGCCAGAAAATGTTTGTTCTTTTAGTTCCTATCTTCCAAAATTTAAAGAACTGAATTCAAAGATTTGGTCCAAAATATAGCGCCATTTTGTTTATAGTTCATAAGAAAATGTTTTAGATAAAACTCAAATGCAAAGGTTTTATTAAAAAAACAGTCATAATATATATACATACATAAATAAATGTTTCTCATATAATTTCGGGCACAATATCTCAAAAGCTAGCGAATAAAATTTTTCATTTTCATACAACGAAAGCATTGATCAATTTAGCTGAGTTATTAATATTTAAAGCCCGACCGGAGTTTTTACTATTTTCCTTACTTTGCATATATTCTTTTTAATGGAATAAACTCAGAAAACAAGGGAAATAAACTTGGATCCATATTGTTCCCCGTTCGCTCTTCGCCACATTTTGAAAACTCCGTTCCAATCTTAGAGTGAGTCCCGCTCATCGATTTCTGCAGCAGATTATGAAACAGGCGCCAATAAAACTGTAATTCTGTCATAAAAGATTAATAAAATTGGCGATAGCACATTCAAATTTTTAATGCAACGGATCCGTATAAAACCCAGATGTCATAAAATATTGATAGAGGCGAGCGAAAGGGGTGGTCGAAATATTGAATTGCAGAAAGGGATAAAATTTAAGGAATTAAATTTTATTCGATGCTCAATTTTTATTTTCCTTTATGGAAATGTAAATATATCCAGATAGTTTATTTAAGTTTTTATCATTTATATTTTATGTTATACATATCTATACAAATGTTGCTTTATTAAACATTGTAAAGCGATGACATTACATTTCATTATGAGATAGATGAAAATAATAGACGAATTTTAGGAATAGTATTTAATTGTTTCTAAGTTCTGCATTTCACAAGACAAAAAAACCAAACTAACAAAAAATACGAATATACACAACACTTTCGTAGAATACAATCTAATAATGACCCCTACCCCCCAAAAAAGGATCATATGATATATATCCTGACCTTAATAAGGTAACGCTATTTGCTGTATCTAATGAGAACGGAGTACAGTTATAAATACTCTGCAACATAAAAAAAGATAAAAATTTTAAAATTCAAATCACCATGTCATGCATAGTAATGGTTGTATTATCAATAGTAGCCTATTGTATATTGCTCAACTTGTCGGCGGTGATCAAATGTTTTGCCGGGATTATTGATTGTGTTAACTTTTAATTAAATATCTCGCGAATATCTTTATGTTCATTACTCTCATAAAAATTATTTTTATATATCCAATTGTAACAACTATCAAATCAACATTATTTTAATAGCCTTATATATGTTCTTTTCATCGTGTGAATGAACCATCCATAACATCATAATAGTATTATAAATACTACATCCAAGGTAAATCTATGTTTTGAGCATTCAGAGTAATCTATGTTCAAACATTAAGGATAATCTATGTTCGAACATTCAGTGTAATCTATGTTATAGCAATTTTTCAACTTAAAGTAATTAGAAGTTGATATTTTAAAATATCAGTCCTTCTACTTGTCAAAAGAATAACACAATTCCAGGTTACTTGATCCTCCATTTGGCCGTGGTGGCCTGGTGATAAGGTCTCGGCTTGTGAGCTGTGGGGTTCGAGACCCGATTCCAACGAAGAAAATGGGGATCAATAAAATGAATAAAGTGATGTTAAATCTGTCATGACCTAACGTCCTCCAGCTTGTGTGGTGTGGAGAGGGAGGTGACAGCTCAGGTATCATCCTCGTCATCTGAGAGCTGTTCTAAATTCCAAGGTCCTTCCCAAATTAGCCCTAGTGCTGCTTTACAACTAACGGGACCTTAATGTAACTAAACTGAACTTGAGTCTTCATTTACTATATTTTAATACATTATACCTAACAGACAGTATATGTAACTGTCATGTTGCGAGTTGAAATAATTGGAAATTTGCTGTTTCAAAAATAAAAATAAAGATCTCTTTTAACAGCTCCTATAAAATGCCAAATTAATCCCAATTCCTATAAGTGTAACTTGATTTTTCATTTATTATATTTTAACATATCATATCTAATACACATTATCTGTAATTGCAATTTTATAAATTAAAAGAATTGGAAATTGGTTGTTTCAAAGAGATCAGAATAGAGTTATTTTAACAGCCCCCTATAAATGCCAAACGAATCACACAATAAATATTAACATTTACCATATTTTAACATGTTACAACTAACAGACATATAATTAACATTGAAATTTTATCAATTAAAATAATTAGTAAATGATAGTTTTAAAAAACCAAAAATGAAATCCTCTAACAAATTCCTTATGAATCCTATACGATTAACACAATTCCATTAAATTTATTTAACTCTTCATTTACCACATTTCCACAGCTCAGAGACATTATATGCGACATCCCAATTTTACAAATTAAAATAATTGGATATTATTTATTTCAAAACGGGCCAGGGATAACAGTCACAACAGATGACACTTTAAAAAGAAAAAGAAAAAAGGAATGCTTTAAATTATTCGTTTCAGTTGTCTAGTCCCACACTTACGGCGTGTGAAACCTCTGTTTTATCCGCATGCATATCCTCACACCGACCGATTAAATACCGGAGAAAAATAATTTTAACTCCCAGCAAACTTCATTTTCGCAGAACAGGATCGTAAAACAAAGTTGCAAAACACCATAAAAGCAAAGAATGCCGCCACATAAAACAAAGACAACTCGACATTAAACAACACCTCTTAAAAAGAAAAAATAATTCCGAAGACATAAATCTCTCGGAACATAATCTATGTTAGGGTTAACGAGTTGTACTTCTTTAAATGTCGTCCAACGTGTTTTAAAAGGAGAAGGGATTTTATTATGATTATTCTCTTTTCTTTTCTCTACACCATTCTTTTCGTCCTTTTTGAATTCTTTGATATTATTGTCAGAGTCAGACGGAGATATTTTATTTTATTTGGCTTCCAAAAGGGTTTAACTGCAATCACATCGGCGCCGTGGGATTTCTTGGAGGAGACTGGGAAAGTCATTTTTGTCTCCCAATTTCATCTGCAGCGAGTGATTTAGTCCTGTGATTGAGTTTAATTTTCGGCCGAGAATATTCGCACTTTTTATTTATGGAAGCTGCTGACGCTGGAGAAAGAGTTTAAGAGTTCTGTTATTGTTGCCAGTAATAAGTTGGAGCTTTAAATACTACTTCAAAATGAAAAAAAAGAGACGATATCTTACGTAGGAATGGGACGATACGAAAATTCTTTGCAGTTCAGCAATTTAATTTAATGAGTAATATTTAATCTATATTAATAAAAATGCATCTCGAAATGCGTTGCTAAGCGCAAAACTAGAGAACGCCTTGACCAATTCGGCTAATTTTTAAAAAATTATTTTCCTTAAGACACGAGGATGGTTCTTATGGAGAGAAACAATTAAAACACTGCGAGGAAAATAGTTAAAACGACACTTTTCTTACTTTCCCACCAAAAATCTTCATTTCCTTCCCCCACACCAACTGAGTAAGATAGCAAGAAGTAATAAATTATGATTTGTTTATAAAGAAATAAGCGAAGTCAGTTGATTTTCATTCATAGATAACGGGATGTTTAGAAAAGAAAGAAAATAGTTGCTTTTATTATTAGTCCGTATGGATATTTAATTTATACCTGCTCAAAATAAAGCCTGGGCAGGGAAGAAAAAAATAATGAAAAGAAGGGTGTGTGTGTGTGTCACCATTATTTCCTTTGTGCCCGGCATTTTCCAAACTGTTTTTAAACTTTCGCATCTCTTGAAAACCAATCGTGTCTTTATTTGTTTAGTGTGTTTACATTTATGAAAATTTGAATCTCATTATTCTATAAAAACGTAGAATTTCAGATCTTTCCCTCCACCATTTAAGTAAAATATCAATTCCGGGACAATCATTGCTCGGATAGAAAGAGAAAGATGAGTAGTACAATGAACAGAACATCTGAAGAAAACAATACTATAAATGAATTATATGATTATCAAAATTTAATTGGTATAAAAATATTTAGGGGAAAAACTTGTTATGAGACACAGCTACATAAAATATTATATGAAAATTTTAGCGAGCATTAATACTGGCGAACCGAATGGTCGCCAAAGGCGGCTAGTTGAAAATAAAAACTCTTTGAGATTATTTCAAGGAAAATTTAACATCGAGAACCAAACACAAACTAGAATTCCAAGATTTTTAATGCAATAAAATGGGAATCTTTAGTTAGCATGCAATTGGAATTACAAGATTTAAAATTATATTGATACAGCGCAAGTTTCAGAACTACGAAAATAAAATGGAAGTCGATATATTTAATTTTTAAAACACCGAATGGGAGGCTTAAAATATGTTTTGAAGTGATGTAGAAATCGGAATCCTATAGAATTTAAATGAATTTAAAAGATAAAAGTACTGTGATGTATCGCTGCTTTGTGAAATATTAAAAATTATAGTATCTCTTCGATCGCATCTCAAAGAGTGCTATTAATAGTTTATTCTAGTATCGATTCCGAAAGGACGATATCGATGAAATTTTAGAACCGTCTCCCTTAATGTCCAACTAAAAATTACTGCAGAGCTACATTAATTCGAACTAGATTGCTGAATAAAGAAATAAGAGCAACACAGAACTAATGATTTAAACAAGTTAACTAGTTAAACTTAAAATTTGATAGAGTTAAATCTTCTCTAATAAACCATTTTTGATGATAACCTTCCCATAAAAAGGATGTTTTAATTTGAATTAATGGACAGGTTTTTTAATATTCAACTAAAAACACTGTAATAGAGAAAGAATATAGCAATATTGGGTCGGATATAGGAAGGTCATTAAGATACATTTAACGAAAGGATGAATTAACTTGAAATCTTTATGATCAAAGCTCTTAAAGCCTAAACTTAAAACCTTATTGGTCTTAAGTGAACCAAACGGTGTAAGAATATAAGAAACGTAACAGGTTGTGAAATCAAATGAAAGAAAATTAACCTCTTAATTATTTGAAAGATTATTATGAGAATTATATTTTAGAATCAGGGTAAAATTTTATTAATAAAATATTGATAAACACTTATGTATATAAAGATTAAAAGGAAATCTACTATACATATTTCATTGTATCATGTCAGAACGTCATTTCTTGAAAGGTCAAGCACCACGTGCTCTTTCAAGTTAAATTATATTTTGATTCATTTTAATTGTCTCATCGAATGAGTCACTTTAGCATTGCAAAGGATTAAAAAAAAGTGTCTGGCACTGATTGTTTGAGCGCGTGATTATATGAAATGAAATAAATAGGAAATGTGATATTTTTTAATATCACATTTCCTATTTATTTCATTTCATATAATCACGCGCTCAAAATGACATTTTTCTAGGTTTCATTTGCTGCTGTGATTAACTTATTTTTTTTAAAATCAGAGCTTTTGGAACTGCGATATCAACGCTTTATTAAAAGCTGATTTTTTTGAGATGGCCGTGTAGATAATAAAAATTTTATTTTTTGCCTATGGATTAAAATTTTATTTTTCAACTCCGGAATTTTGTTGACGCAAAAAAAACACACACCAAGTTCTGATATTATAATATAAAACAGATACACAACTAATTAAAGGTTTCGATAAAAAAAAAGAGCAAGTAACTTCATATTTGTCTTTCCTAAAGAGGCATTAGGTAAGATACATAAATAGGAGTGGTAAATTCTGATGAAGTTAAATAAATGCGAGTTGTGCAATTGCTGGTTGTGAATTCAATATTCTTCCATAAACCGATGGACATTTCTGGTGGTAATCTTGTATTAAGAGGATAATAGATTCGAGATCAGACGACGACGAACATCCGATATATATTCAGTTTGATATAAACCTATTCAGCCGTCATGGTCCAAAGTTAGTCTTCACATTGATGAAGTACTGAATTGTAGGAAGATGGAGAAGCTTCTAATCTGATCACAGTACAGAATCACGAAGTTCATTCCAAGCAATTGAGTGTAGCTTCAGAATTGTGCCCGTATGTCTGTGTTCCATTTTACTGACTCGTGTAATTATATAACTAGGACATATCTGTTATATCACTAACCACCACGGATTTATTCCGGCCGTCCTCAAAAGGATGTGAAGTGAAGAGTGGAAGAACAGTTGCACCGAGGTAGAAGCCTTGAGTAATATTGGAGAACCTGGATGGAGAGAGTGTGTACGAGTTTTCTAGGAGTTCTGAGGAGATCTCTGAGTCATTATTAATTAATAATAACCTAAAAGATAATCCACAGCTGTAAATAATATATTTCCTATTCAAAAACATGTATATACCATCAATAATAAACTTGAAAAGAAAAGTGTGAAAGTATTCCAGTATGGCGTGCACAGTTATTTCAATATCAATATCCAAATTGTTCAGGTGCAATAATTCTTTCAACTCAATGATAATAGTGATTAAAATGAAATCTGCTATGCATATTTTCATTTCCCAAGTCAGAACATCATTTCTTGAACGGCCAACCACTACGTGATAGTGCAACTTAAAATTTATTTATATTCACTTTAACCGTTTCATTGAATGAGTCACTTTAGTATTGCAAACGATAAAATTTTTTTGTCTCGCATTGATTGTTGAAAAAATATAACATTTCCCATTTATTTCATTTTCATATAATCACGTGCTCAAAATGACATTTTTCCAGGTTTTATTCGCTGTGGTCATTAACTTATTTTTTAATCAGTTATTTTGTAAATGCAATGGCAACACGGCTCAGCAAAAAGGATCAACTCAACAAAAGCTGATTTTTTGAGAAACTCATGCATATGATAAAATTTTTATTTTTCGCCTACGGATTTTTGTTGAATCTAAAAACCTCATCTTAAAAACAACATCATGTTCTGGCATGATAGTAACATAAAAAAAGAAAATGAAATCTTAGATCCCAAATTTCAAGGTATCGTGTAAAAACATTAGTATTTTTAAGTCATTATTCATCTTAATTAATTTAAGGCATTAACCAATTTAAAGCAGTGTGAAACAATCACGAGGTTTCACTATCTGTATCTATCTCACTGCCTCTCTCCCTAAACACATAAATAATTTTTAAAAACTTTTATCTTTTCTTGCTGAAAAACAAAGTTTTGGAGCTCTACCGAATTAGAAAATAAATAACAGCTAAGATGTCGTAGTTCTTCATCAGCCTTTCAAAAACCTATCTGCTTTCAAAGAAGCATACGTAATAATAATGCACATAAAAAAAGCAGGTAAAATATATTTTTCCGAAAATTTCGGAGACATTAAAACCTCATTACTGAAACATCATGTTCTCACATGATAATCAAGGTGCAATGATGAAGTTTATAAAAGAAAATTATTCTCACTACAATATGTTCTTTAAGACTATCAAACAAATTTATTTACGGTTTTCAAAACCAATATCCAACTCGGAAAATTAATATAATCTAATATTGTTCTTTTGCTCTAATTAATAAACCATTTATATTCGGAGCTAAAAAAATAAAAATAAAAACTAGTACTTTTACATTGATGAACTTTTTCTGTTTGTAGCGATTTTTCCTCAAGTAGCTATCATACCAACTCTATTTGCAAAGCAAATTACGTTTATCACGCCCGCAGCTCGAAGAAAAGCGTACAATTTTGTTTCCAATCGGGCAATCCGGCATTAAAAAGATAAACTTCCAATAACAATTCCTGCTTCTCATTGAAAGATATGGGCGTTACCATCCTCCAGGGTATCGGCCATTCAAACAAGTGCGAGAACGTGTTCTCACAATGCATGTAAAAATCTTCTCCCATGAAAACTGGCGACTCATCAGGTTTCTTTCCACCCAAGGAGTTGAAGAAGGGGTGGAGGTGGGGTGGCCGATACATAATAGATATCCTGCAACCATCCACTCTCCTTCTAAAGCGTTTTATCCCTTGGAGAGAAGAACGGATACGAATATACAGTCACCCAAGCACTGGATAAGGGGGATGATGCAAGAGGGGTGGACGACGGGGTGGTATTCCCTCTCTCCGAGAACAAGACGGATATGCTAAAAGGAATTCTGCTGAGTAGCATGAAAAGTCAGGTTCTGGAACGTAGTAGAAGGGTGGGGTTGGGTGGGGGGGTTGAGGAATGACGACGAAATGCTGATGAGAGCGAAAAAACCAGAAATTGCAAGAAAAGACATTTCAGATTGAATTTGGGATTTAAGTGCTTTTAGATTGAGATTGGAAGCGAACGGAAGGAGGTTTGGACTAATTGTGACGGACGATTGCAATGGGGTGGTTTTGAACAGCAAGGGAGATAACAGAGAGAGGCATGCATTGATGTTCGGGAGGCTCAAGGGGGTGGATGCTGAGACGGGGCGGTTTGGGAATTCGAGGGATGTGGAATTTTTCGACGATTTTGTTAGTGTTTGCTTTGAGATGGAATGAATAGTTGGTGGTATATGTGAAGCAATAATATCCCTTACGAACAAATAGAACCCCCCTATTATGATTTTTTTTTATTTATTAAAAAAGAATTTTTTTTTAAATTTATTTCTGCCTCAACTATCAGATTTTGACTTAAAACTATATGAAATATCAGGATTCTGTAAATCGTATAGTAAATAAAGTATAGAGGTTAAATATAGCAATAATATCCATTACGAACAAATAGAACCCCCTATTATAAAGTTTTTATATATTAAAAAAGTAGTATCTTCTTTTTTGAAATTCAATTCTGCCTCAATTATCAGATTTTGACGTAAAACTATTTGAAATATCAGGATTTTGTAAATCGTATAATAAATAAAGTATAGCGGTACACATATAATCTGTAAGATAAATCTTCAAAAAAAGTGACGTAATAAATTTAATTTAACAAAAATATGAAATTTAAGAAAATAATATCAATAATTATATTGCAAATTTAATATTCTTTTTCTAATGCTTTTAATATTCTCTAAACTTATTCAAACTGTATATAGCTGTATATATAGTTATAATAACTGTATTAACCGTATATAATAACTGTAATTACTTCATATAATAACTGTAGAGGAATGGGATTGCTTATAACTTCATTATGAGATAGATAAAAAGAGCAAATTGGTTACAGGAATTGTTATTTAATTATTTTCTAAGTTACAAATTTCCCAAAACAAGTACGAGCACGAAAATACAGGACACTTACTTACAATAAAATCTAATAATGATCCCCAAGAAGGATAATGGGAAATATATTTTGATGCTAAAAAGGTAACGCCATCTGTTGCATCAAACGAGAAGGTAATAAAGTAATGCAACCGCTACAGTTTGTACATTTTTTTTTATCAGGCGTTGAAATGAGGCAAAATTATTATCTTGCCAGATTACAAAGAACCGTTAGTTCGAAATTATTTATGTTTGTATTTTATTAAAAATATACATACCGGACTTTTTAAAAACAATTACAACAAACAAGAATAATTTTTCAATTGAAAGGTTTCACAAATATTTTAAATAAATAGAAAATATTTATTGATAAAGAACTGTTAATTGAATTTATTAATATAAAATGTTTGTTTGTATTTATGTTTTTATTTTATTAAAAATATACATACCGGACTTTTTTTACAACAATTACAACAAACAAGAATAATTTTTCAATTGAAAGGTTTCGCAAATAGTTTAAATAAATAGAAAATATTTATTGATAAAAAACTGTTAATTGAGTTTATTAATTTAAAATTCTTTATAACATTTCTGAAGCTTCGTTAATTTGAATAAAAATATTTATTTTTAATTTACATATGTCACAAAAGTCAATTTAATTTGGGCATATCAGGCTTTTACATGTTTTTAACTTAGCAATAATTGTTTTTAGTTTTCTTTTAAAAAGTTGCAGATGTTAATAATGAATTCAGTGAATATTGAATTTATATCTAAAACTAGATCTGAAAAAAAAATATACTGTTATTAATGAAAATGCATTTTTAATAAGCCTTCTTCAATAATTTAAATTAACGTGTGCTAGAAATGGTTATTAATAATTACTATTTCATATGAATAAATTAAAGAACCTTAATTGAATCAAACGATTTTTAAGAATATAAATAGATTTAAAATAAAAACGAATAAAACTGAGTAATCTCAATTGAGTCAAACGATTTTTATTGAGTTTCCGTTAATAAAAACAAAACCGGGCATAGAAAATGAAGAGAAAAAAAAAGTTAGGAAAAGATAATTAACTTTAAAGCTGAAATGATAGTCACATTCAATAATAAATTTATAACTGCAAATAAAAAAAAATACCTCTAACGCAATTCTCTAAAAATAAATTACAAAATACAATTTAACAGTCAAATAACAACATTTACTTAACAAACTGAACTAATAAAACAAAACAAAAGTCAATTTTCTCTAATAATTTGTAGTTGCACTTTAAAATAATACTAATAAAAATGAATAAAGCCATTAATTTACCCCTTCGCCCATTTCTTAAACATCCACTTAAAAGCTTTTAAGCAGTTCGCATGAAAAGAAAATCCTCCTTTTAAAACAATTTCATTATTTATTAAACTGCTGATTTACAATACTAAAATTGAAACACTTTATCAACTCTTTCCTTTAATTGAAAGATGAAGATGTAATTAAAATAAATTATTTTGAAGATGTATATTTAAATGAAAAGGATAGAAAATATGAGTTTTAAAGCTTAAACTTGATTTAATTTAAAACTCTTCAAGGAAAGGAGGCAGCAGAGGAAAGACCCCCCCCCCCGGCCGCCTCCTTAACAAACGATATAGCTGGAACGATTACCATTCTTTTCAACTCCCCCACCTTCACCCCCTCTTATCTTTTTTTATCTTTTATTATTGCATTTTTTTTCAGCTATCCTAATTTTACCGGAAGCTTTTCCCCAAACGCTATTAAAAATTCTAATGCTTAAAGAAAAATATCTCTAATATAATATTATCGAATTTGTATGTAAATCGCTAGATTTTTCACAAAGTTGCTTTTTCCCCTTAATTTACATAACGGAGTGACGTATTGTTTTAATAAATGAGATTATACTCTTATGCATTAATGGAGGAATTATTCATGGCAGTACAGTTTCGCCGAGGGAAAACACTGAGAAGGTTAGAGGGGAAAAAAATAAGCAAATAAGAAGAAAAATCCCCAAATTAATTTTTTAAAAAAAGAGAGAAAGCCGACCGACTTCCCGGCATGCTTTGCTCGAAAAACTTTGCTCACAGTCAAAAATAAGAGATAGATAGATAAGTGATAAAAAAAATAACAAAAGTTGGGCCTATCATCGTTAATCATGTTTGAATGACCTTTTCAGAAAAAATAACAATAAAGTGAGAGAGGGATTACGATTAAAATAAAAATGATCCAAAATTGCTGGAATTGATTTCGATGAAACTGCGTTTGACACTGCATGGATTTAATGTGGCGGAAAAATAGCGCTCGATATGCAGATGTTAATGGTAGATGGAGACTCTTTATGTGACAATTAAAAACTTGAGGTTTTCCAAAACCAATTTTTTTTAATTTCTTGGAATGATTAATGGTATTGCCGTCGGCAACAGATTTCTACCATGAAAATAAAAATTAGATCATTTAAAAAAATAAAAATTTGATTGCCTCGGATTGTTGAATAAAACATCTTGAAAGAAGGCATTTTAATTATGGCGGAGATTGAAAAATTTATTAACATCCCCGATTGCTGTTTAAATTTTTTAAATACCTAGTTAGCTTGTTTACATATCTAACTTTTCATTCATTTTTTTTAATTGAAGAGGTACTAATGAGTTTTCAAGGTTAAATGCATTTTAGCATGTCGTCGCATTAGTTTTGATTAAAAGAATAAAATCCTTTAAAAAAGAAAGAAAGAAAGGCGACAAGTTCAGCTGAAGTTATTAGATTTCTTTTGATTCCATTCTGGTAGCTTCAGGTGAAATTGAGTTGGACAAGCTAGAATAAATTATTAAATAAAAGAATAAATGTTAAATAAATAAATATAAGTAAAACCACAAGGGAAAAGAATTTAAAGAAATAGAGTAGCAATTAGATAGGTCATTATGAATCCTTTTGTGTAACAAATCATTTTTTGTCCATAAAATAAACAAGTTAACAATAATTTAGGCTTAAAATTGAGCATTCATCTCACGTTGACTGATTAATTTATAGCAAATACATTAATTAAAATCTCTTACTTGTACTCCATATCACGTCCTTTTACTCCTCACAAGCCTAAATTTTATATCTATAAGTATGCAACACATAATTTTTATTTAAAGCAGAAGGTTGTTCCGAAGACATAGATGACACTTTGAATTTTTAAGTTCACTTTATTGTATCCTGGGAGTCACGCATTATGTGCAAGCAGAAGCGACAAACACAACACAGAATGACACAAAACGGAATGAGGAAAAGTTAAAGAGATTTCTACCCATGTGAATATATACTGTGAGATTTATAGTGATCTTAAACACAAGGCAATCAAAAGTAAGGGAATCATAAGGGATCTTTTAAAAGAATGTACTTCGGCGAACAGTATTTTATCCCTTCACTTGGAGTGTGGGAACCTGTTGGATTTTAACCGATTCAGCGGTTTTAGAAAGCTTCTGTTGAATTAATTAAATAGATAAAGTGAAATGGGATCAGGGGATAGGAGAATATTTTAGAATGAAGTTAATATAGGATGAATAAAAATAAAACTTTTGAAATTACTTAGGGTCTAATTCAGATTATAAAATATCCTCATTCATTCAATGATATAAGCGTCCATAAATTATCACTGGTGTTATGTTGTTGTTACTTATGGCACTTGCCATGGACAAGGCCCCTGCTGATACAGCAGCAGATTTAAGTCGAAAGGAGCGTCTCTTGTTTTTGAAGTAGTGCCAACTAGGCCAAGAGTATGACTAAACTACACACGCACCACATTTGCTAGCACAGCCCCTTTTTTCAAGGATGCACAGTCACACATCTCACAGATAGCACACAGAACAACCATGCTCGAATCGGGACTCGAACCCGGGACTCCCAGAACGCGAGGAAGACGCGCTACCTCTGTGCCAGAAAGGCGGCACCGGCGTTATACATGAAGTATGGATTTCGCTTCAATGATATTCGTTCTTTTTTTTCTTCATATTTCAATTTTAGTTGTATGCATTTGGCTTATTTTATTTCTAAAATCCTTTTTAGCTGTAAATTAAATTGCATTTGCTCTTTCTTGAAGGAGTCTTTCTGTCTTTGGATAAATTTAATTTATTAATAGGAAATGAACAATAAGCATTCAAATGAATTCACCATTTACTTTAGTCACACACACACACACACACACACACACACACACACACACACACACAC
>JAOUZG010033162.1:1945085-1963590 GCA_026289955.1 Argiope argentata
CTGCTTTATATATATATATATATATATATATATATAAAGCAGCATATTAGCTCCGAATAACAATTATTTAGAATATTTTAACCATTTTCTCTTATTCCTTTGAAAATATCTATGAATATTTCTTCAATTTTCTAATAAAAATATCTCGGAGAGCCTGATAACTTTCTTTTATCTAGTTAATCATCTGCTTTCAATTTTTATTACAAATAAAATGCGTCTTTAAAATACTGATAAAACAAATAAGCATTCAATTTTCACTTAACTGTTGAAATCAGGTGACGTCACCCGAAACACGCCATTGCTATTCTATAGTTCCATAACAAGAATTCCAAATGAAGCGGAGTAGAATTAATGAAAAGGTGTCGGCCTGCTTTTGAAACTGGAGCCAAATTGGATGCTTTCAAGAGTATATGAGCAACATGTGAGGCGGCTGATGGGATATTTTCCCATAACAGTCTGCCACGTATCGTTTGACTTAATGAATGTTTATCCTAAGGATGGAATAAATAAGGTTATTTTGAACTCACAGCTTAAGATATATGTTGCTATTCTACTGGATTAACAAGCACTCGAATTGAGTATTAGATTCCAGAAATAGCTGTTTCAAATGATTATTTGCCAAACATATAAAAAATTGAAATATGTCCCATTAATTTGTCTATTCTACCACATCTATAAAATAATGGGAGACAATAAGATTTCTATATGGTGGAATATATAAGAATATATAATAATAATAATATGAGTATTCTATTCTTGCCGAGTGAATTAATATTAATGTGTTTTCCCAGTAATATTTTGAAGCTAATATAAGTAAACTAGTGATAAAACTATTTAAGAAAGGAAAAGAATTGCATAGGCAATTGAATTAATTCGTTATTGGAAGAATGATTGCTATTTTCATTTCAAAGTTAAGAATAAATACTTTACACGCACAAAATATGTGGCTCTTTCCATTCATGTTTTATGCCACAAAAGCTTTATTCATTTATTATAATATTTATTATTTTTTTATATTTGTATCTTTAAAGGCTTTCATTCATTTTTATTTTTCATATTCTCTTTAGGCGTCAACAAAAATTCGCATGCGAAAAATTGAAATTTTATTATCTGCATGAGCATCTCACAAAATTATTTTCTAATAACGTATTGCCGTTGCATTAACAAGAGCTCTGATTAAAAACAATAAGTTAATGACTCCAACAAATAAAACCTAGAAGAATGTCATTTTGAGCACGCGATTATATGAAATGAAATAAATAGGAAATGTGATATTGTTTCAAACAACCAATGCGAGACAAAGTTTTTTGGATCTTTTACAATACTAAAGTGACTCATTCGATGAAACCATTAAAATGAATAAAAAATATAATTTAACTTGCCCGAGCACGTGGTATTTGGCCGTTCAAGAAATGATGTTCCGACATGATAATATTGAAATATGCACAGCAGATTTCATTTTAGTCTTTTATTTATATTAACTTTTTTTCACATAAAAATTTTTAATAACTTCTTTCTTTGCCTGAATATTCCCTTTTTTTTCACTTGATAATGAATAAATTACTAAATGTAAAATATGAATATCGAGACAAAAATATCAGTTCAGGGAAAACCGAACGCTTCATGCATTAAAAGATTGAAACAATAATTCAAGATATTTTCGTAAATAATATATTTTTTTTAGTTCTTTCTTTGTCTTTTCTCACTTTTCACATTATTTCGTTTATTAAACAGTACTTATTTAAAACTTCAAAAATGTTTGTCTTTACTATATGTCTAGAATGTAATATTCTGTCTGTGGAAGTTGCTGATACTTTTGTTGTCTTGTAGTAAACCGAGTAGCCACTAAGTAAGTTGTAAATAATGTAATAATAAATCTGTTCTAAAATTGTGTTGTACTAATAAATGCTATTTTTAACTTAATTTTTCGTCATCGCTGATATAATTGCATCATCATTTAAATTTCCTTAAAAAAGTCAGATAATTTTAGTCCATCATCTAGCAATAGCTCTTTCATAAGCAGAATTTTAAGTCTAATTACTAGTATCTAATATAAGGATAGTGGCTCTTTTAGATTCAAACAGAATAAACCCAATAAGAATATTTGGCCAACCTGCTTGGTGTTTATAAAGACAATAGCTCTTTCATGAGCAGAATTTTAAGTCTAGTTACTAATTTCTAATAGATGGGTATAGTGACTCTTTTAGATTCAAACAGAATAAACCCAATAAGAATACTTGGCCAACTTGCTTGGTGTTCATAAAAACAATTTCAAATTTAATATTATGTCAATTCTTTGAAAAAATTGTTGTCGCTGACAGACAGAAAGACATATGTAAATACAAAGATTGTTCTACCGAACTCAGAGAAATCAAACGTAGATCTTCAACAAAACTCATTTTTTGACATTTGTAGTTTTATCCTAGATTTTGCATGAGAAAATAAAAATGGCGAACTAATGGAGGTTTCTGATTTTTTACAGAATTATTTTTAATATGATTTTAATCGTTGTCTGGGAAATTGTTAGAAGACATGCCGTTTCATTTTTTTCAATCCTTTATCACCAGTAAATTTATTAATGAATGGATATTTTCATTTCTTCAATCCTTTATCGTCAGTAAATTTATTAATGAATGGATATACTATGAATGATAAAGAACAAACACCTTTACAATGATATAAAAAGAACACAAAGAGAATACAAAGGAAATTTATACATAGAAATATATAAATTATGATTCATTTTACTAAAAAGGGGGCTGAAAGGGAATAATCTCTAGGGCACAAAAGCCGACACCGCCGCAAACACCATACTTATAGAATGTGAAACCGAAACACAGCAGACTTCCCACTAATTTAAAAGAATAGTAAACTTCTGGAAGAAGAAAAAAAAATCTGTGGTTCCCCCTTTTGTTTCGTCGCACCTATTTTTAGATCGGTCCATAGAAATTCCTTTTCATCGCAAAGTTGCCAAAGCATTGGAGAAAAATTGTAGCGAAAAAATGTTTCCTCTCACAAAAACGAAAAGAGAAATAATCCGTTTCTTTTTTGCTCAACACTTCTGCAGAGAGGGAAGAGCGAACACATATAAAGAGGATAGGTGGAAAAAAATCTCTCCCAAAGCGCCTAGGCGCCGAATCCAATCGGAAAATTTAATTTCTGCCCTAACTCTCTCGAGAGTTATTTCTAATAGAGAAAAAAAACACACAAAGAAAGCGAGTTGCTTCGAATTTAAGGGACAACTGAGTGTTCGCGCCGTAAAAGTATCGCCGTCCAACTATAAGATCCCGCCTTGGGATTTTTACACTAAAGGTATAAGTTGGAATCTCATCGGGCACAGATTCGTGGATGTTGCCAAGTTTGGCGACTTCTCGATTTCTTGGCGATGATTCGCAAGACAGTGGAAATATCTCTCAGATCACATGGAGGTAAAATAATAGAATTAGTAGTCTAAAGAAAGAAAATGACAAAGATAGTTTCCTCGAAAAAAGAAAAAAAATCCCATTTTTTTTCTTATTTATTATTGTATAACAGAACATTTATATGATTTTTTTACACATGTCAGCTTGAACCTAACTAAAGAGAGTTTTGCAGTACCTTGCAATAAATTTGCTAAACAAAATAATAATTTATAACGTTTTATTGTTCGTTTCGTCAGACAAATTTGTGCAAAAAGGATATGAGAAAGTAATTTTTAATATAAAAGATTAAAAGGTCAATCTATGCATATTTCAAAAATCTACTACGCATATTTCAATTTGTCATGTCAGAACGTAATTTCTTGAACAGGCAAGCACCACGTGCTCGTGCACCTTAAATTATTTTTTAATACATTTTCATAGATTCATTGAATGAGTCACTTTATTAGTGCAAAGGATTAAAAAAAGTCTTGAATTTATTGTTTAAAGTATTTTTACATTACCTATTTATTTCCTTTCGTACAATTGCGTGCTCAAAATGACATATTTCTAGGTTTTATTGGCTGTAGTCATGAACTTATCTTTCTTAATCAAAGCTTTTGTAAACAAAATGGCAACACGTAATTGAAAAATGACTTTCTTAAGATGTTCGTGCAGATAATTTTTTTTCACCTACAGAATTTTGATGACGCCAAAAAACCTCATACCCAAAACAACATCAAGTTCTGTCATGATAATAAATTTATGATATAAATTTATTTATAAATTCCCTCCACTAAATCATTGTGCGATGTCTATTAAAAGTTTTCGTTCATAAAACCTCAAATTAGGATTTAACATTTTTTTTCCATACATGCAACATATAGGAAATTTTGATAATGCTGATAATTCATGGCATAAAGCAAAGAAAATTCTGTAATAATCTAGATTTTAGAACTGCTCCAACAGACCAGGCAAATTGCATTTTGTCATGAAAAGAACGCAAATAAAAATCATTTTAATAGTTTAATTTGCTGACTGGTCTATGCAAAGCAAGTCAGTATATTTGCCCCAATTACCAAAAGCGGTTGAAGAATGAAGCTGGGAAAGTTGTAGCATTGAAAATTCATGTACAAATTAAATTCTGTTAACAAGAGAGGAAATATTGCAATTATTTAGTTATAAAAAGTCTCTGAAAGTTCAGATAACTTTATTTTACAGCAAATTAAAAAAAAAATAATTTCGGGAAAATATATATATTCAATTTGAGAGAATTTTTGTAATTCTTAAAGTATCAATTAAATGAATAGGAGGAAATGTCGGTTGAAAATTCAAAAAGTTACTTGCATTATTTTTCGAAATACTATGCGCTGCCAGAAAACGAAATATCGGAAAAGTGCCTACAAGCATTTTTCTATCAGCCCAAATACATTGATTGACAAATATTCAATAATAAAAATGTTATTCTATGATTCAAGAAAGCATAATAATGTTTAGTTTTTAAAAAATTGTGAAAATTAAAACTAATATTAACGTATTATTTAAGAAGACAGTTCTCATTGTTTGATTCCGAAGCACTCGCAATCACAATTACATTTTTTTGCGTAATTGTCGCTATAAAGTAAAATATTTTGATATTTTTCAAATTTAATTTTCAATTTTTTGTGCAATAAATAAATAAATAAACCATTAAATATTATTTTGCCACTTGAAATCGTCGAAAAACAAGCTTAAAATTGATTTTGTCCTTCCGTGAATTAGGATAGAAAAATATTTTTTGACACATTTGTACCTTTCTACAAATTTGAATTTATTGAAAAATAATTCAGATATCTATTTGAAGATTTTATCCGTTTTTCCCCATTTAAGTAATATATATTTGCGTGATATTACAAAAATGTCGTAAAAGTAAAAAAAAATAAAATAAAGATTTTTTTTTTTTTGAAAATTTTTGCATTTTAAATTTGGCCTCCAGTTTAATTAAGCTAACTTAAGATTCCAAGATTTATTTTATTGATATTTTTAACAGCTGTACCTTATACGTTTAAGTTTCCTTCTTAGATTAAAAGTCTTTATTTTAAACATAAAACGTTTATGTTACAACTTTTTCTGATCTAGACCGATATCCGAAAGCAAATAGGGGACATGCTTTATGTCTCAATCAAACAATTGATATCAATAAAATTACTTCAGAATATGTGTTCCATATTTAAGTATTTTTGATGGCAGTAGGACTGGATTACTAAATCATAAGTTCTTCGGCACCAAATATGATACAAGTACCACCTGCCAAATTTATTGCTGGTTAATTTTACAGCTATTTATCTCATATTGAATAATTAAATTTTGTTTTCAGAGCGTTGAAAATTAATCTAAATTTTACCCAAAATTAATCTTAATTGAATTCTTGGATGATTGTTAAGCTCTACATGTCAAGGTAGTTTTATTAATTATATGAAAATATGATATTCTTTTCTTTACGAATGTTTGAATAATTTTAGGAACGAATAATTGAAGCTCAAAATCGAATTGGTAATGAACATAAAAGGCAATATTCATTACAATATTTCAATCGCATATATTTTTACCTCCTTTTAATAGTATTGCATTATTATTATGTTTGCATTTTTGAAAGCAGATGCATTTTTAAAGGGTTGACCTGTTTTTAAAAGTATTGATTTTTCAAACCAGTTTAAACTATTTAATGACTTAAATAAATTAAGAAAAATTGTGATTTAAAAATTATAATGTTCCCACACGATAGTTTGAAGTTTGCGAACCTATGTTACATTTTTTAAGCTGTATTTTTCTTATTATGTGAGAAAAATATGTTATTTTCGTTAAGGTTTTTTGAACTATAATTGAACGAACGAATAATTGAAGCTCGAAATTGCGTAGGCAATGTGCATAAATGGCAATATTCATCCTCATCATTTAATCGCATATATTTTTTTACCTACTTTTACCAGTATTGCTTTTTGAAACTGGTTCCAACTACTTAAGGATTTAAATTAAATAAATCAAATAATGATTTAAAAAATAATACTGTTCTCACATGATAACTTGAAATTTGCGATCGTTGATTTCATTTTCCTTTTTTTTAAAGACAGGAAAAGAAAATGCAATTTTTCCTGAGGTCTTTAAATGGCCTTGCAATTTCTTGCAAAATTATTTCTTTATAAATTGATTTTTTCTTCTTTATTCTATATTCTCAAAGTTTTTTTTTTTAATTAACAAAAAAGAAACACTCATAGCTTAAAGTTTTGTATGAATAACTTATTAAAACATTAATATAAAAAAAGAATTAAAGGAATCACAAAATTTATTCAAAAAGAAATTCACGCTAACAGAAAAGATTGGCTTCAAAGACTTCAATTTCAACTCTGTTGGATAAAGGCTTATTCGATTCCCAAAAAGAAGAAATCCTTCAGAAACAAAAGGAAATGACCAGAGAAGTCGAGATTGCCGGATGATTGAAAAGATATTCGCAACCAACGATGACAAAGTGAACAAATTTTGCTGTTGCTATTTGTTTTTGCTTCCTTTGTCAGCAAACTGCCAGAATTTTAATGTCAAAACACAACAAAATTGTTGTTTTTCAGAGGAAATCTGTGCCGAGCAAGCATCTTTTAGTACTTTCGCATTCGTTTTCATGAAGCATTCTATTTTAGGGATAGGAAAATTTATTCAATGAGATGATTAATGCGAAACTTGTTCTATGATGGTAACGAATAAATCTTGGAAGAATGAGTTATAATTCAATACAATAGAATTCTGGAAATAAAATACATATATTTCAGGTAAACTTTTTTTAAATGTCCAATTCCTTTTACAGCATCCTGATTTAATTAGTAATTTAAATTTACAACACAATGATTATTCGAAATATAAATCGATCGTTTTTTTAGAAAAAAAATCAAGGATCGTCAAATGAAATTAACAAAGGATTTTAAAAAAATCAAAGTTGCCCCCTTTTAAAATTTGAACTCGTGCGAGTTTCTAGAATTTACTTTTTCTGCAGCATAAGGATTCATAAAAATAGTAAAGTTAAACCTCACTTAACGTTCACGCTCCATGACGAATGATTCGCTTAACAAAATGAAACAAAATTAAAAAATAAAGATTAAAATGAAATCTGCTATGCATATTTCAATGTATCATGTCAGAACATCATTTCCTGAAGGCCAAGCACCACGTGCTCGTGCGAATTGAATTATATTTTAATTCATTTTAATCGTTTCTTTGAAGAAGTCACTTTAGTATTGCAAACGTTCCAAAAAACTTTGTCTCGCATTTATTGTTTAAAAAAAATATCGCATTTCCTATTTATTTCATTTCATATAATCCCGTTCTCCAAATCACATTTTTATAGGTTTTATTTGATGTAGACATTCACTTATTTTTTAAAATTAGAGCTTTTGTAAATGGGATGGCAACGTGTTATTAAAAGCTGATTTTTTTAGATGTTTGTGCAGATAATAATTTTTTTTACCTACGGATTTTTGTTGACACCACTAACCTCATACACAAATCAGTATCATGTTTTGACATGATAAAAAAACACTTTTGCTCCAGATAAACCTTGACATCTGGATACTTTATTTGAATAATATATTTATCGCTAACTTTTTGTCCCTGATATTAAAAGTGATTCGTAGTCAAAACTTCAAAAGTAGAAAAATACCCTATTTGGTCCTGTGTAGATCTAGTATGTTAGTCTAGTGTTATCGATTTAGTAAAAGTTCTAATAAAACTGATTCAGAAATTTTCAATGCCTTTTAATGCGATTTCACTACCTTATTAGCAAAAAATACCCATAATATCGTCACAATATATTCTTAGTAATGCGATACATACAGAATATTGAACAAAATCGTAGGGATATTGAACAACAGCTAATGTTACTAGGATATATTGTAATATTATAAATATTTTAGATACATTATGTATATATCTATATACAATTTATTTATGCATTAAATAATTTATTTGCTGGAATATTCTAGTAAAAAAACTTCATTACTGAAATACTTTCTGATTGAAATAGAAAAAAAAATGTTCCTTCTAAATCCAACCCAGGTATCTGGCCTTTTCAATAGAATGGCATATTTCATAATTAGCTTTTTATCCAACATATAAAAAGAAAACAAGTGTCATTACTTTAACAGGAAGAAAAACATGCCCAGTCTTTTGTAGATCTGATAAGCTAGTCTCTAATTATCTATTTAATAAAAGTTCTAATAAAAATCATCCAAAGACTTTCAATGTCTTTTAATGTGTACTTGAATACTGTAGCAAATAAAATATCTCCTGACAGTTCCTCTTATTAACAAGTACCCGAGTAACACAAGATATTGCACATTATCTGCACGATTTTATTCGATATTCAAATTTTCATACAATACTATGAAAATATCGGGACGGTATTCTGAATATTTGGTGGTGGTCAGGTGCTCAACTCACATTAAAAGGCATTGAAAGTCTCTGGATTATTTTTATTAGAACTTTTATTAGACTAGCTTACCAGATCTAAAAGGTACTTATGTATTATGCTGTCTTCTCCAACGATCGCCAACGGATTAGTAACTCATTGGCGAAGGATTTAAATTTGGCGATAAAGATCAACGGATTACACCATTACGGGTTTGCCATAATTGGCGGTTCAGCAACTCATTGGCGACGACTTCAAATTTGGTGATAAAGGTGGACGGTATAATACGTAAGTACTATCTAAATAAAACCAGACATATTTTTCTTCCTGTTAAAGTACTGACACCTGTTTTCTTTTTATATGTTAGATAAGGAGCTAATTATGAAATACGCCATTCAAATAAGTGATCAGATATAAATAAAGTAATTAGATATCAGGGTTTAGAAAAAACAATCGTTTGATTTTTTTTTTCCAATTTGAAAATATTGCAATAACAAAATAATCAAGATACTTTCAATGCCTTTTAATGTAAATTGGGCACCTGACCACAACAAAATATCTAAAAACCATCCCGATATTTTTATAGCTTTGCACGGCAATTAGAATATCGAATAAAATCGTGTAGATAATTAGCAATATCTTGTGTCACTCGGGTAGTTAATAAGAGGAACTGTCAGGAAATATTTTATTTTCTGCAATATTCAAGTACGAGTACTGGTATACTTTCAAATTGGAATGGAAAAAAATCAAAACAATGCTCTTTCTAAACTCTGATTTCTGATAACTTTATTTATATCTGATTATGTATTTCATCATTGGTGTTTTTTAATCCCTGATATGAAAAGAAATTAATAGTCAAGACTTCAATAAGAAAGAAAAACATGTTTCGTTTCGAGCAAATCTAATATGTACAAAACTGAATTGAAAGAAATATACTGAATTCAAAAGAGTGAGAAAATTCACCTAATAAATGCTTTAGAGTTTCTTGGTTCTTTCATGCTTAGCAAGTGTTGAAATATTTCAAAATTTATCACCAACGCAATAACACATTCTCGGAAAGATATGATTTCATCTCTTCAAGTGATTCAATCAGCACAGCATTTCCGGATAAAGTGAAACTGGAATCATTCTTATCAGAAATAACACTCAAGCACGTCTGCGATTCAGATTGTCCCGAAGTCATTGAATTTTTTTTTTCGCCCACACGTTCCCGGACCCACGCCCAGACGGGACATCAGATGAAAAGAACCCAGAGACCAAACGAATGATAATAATAAAGAAAGAAAAAAAGGGTCGAATTCATCTACATACGAAACTGAACGGAGTGTAAAAATGGTATCTATGACATAATACAGATTCTTGCACATCCAAACGAATTTGGAAGAAAGTCAAGAAAATAAAAGAAATTTGTAAAAAAAAAAGAAAAAAAAAACTTTTTTTAAAAGCTTTCCTTAATCCATTGCAATCTTTTCTCTCACTTTAAAATATTGCCTCTTTGAAATGACTGAATAAAAAGAAGAATAAAACGTTAAAGAATAAAATTATCCCCGGACCCAAACGCATCGCTTGAGAAGAACCTTCTTCTTTTTTGCTATGCCTGCCTTTCCCCTTTTTTTACGCTTGTATAAGCTTCGCCTTTAGTCTAGCATGTTTATCTAGATTCTTCTAGCTACGGAGGTTCTGTCCCCAAAAATTTTCAGTCCTGGGCTTTTCTTGTTGAATCAAGAGATTGCCAGAATGAGATATAGCCTTAACTCTCTTAAATTTCGGCTTTTTTCTTTTATTATTATTTCTTTTATTTTGCCAGAAGAAAAAGAAAAGATTAAAAAGAGGCGGAGGGAGGAGACGGGAGAAACACAAGAGATAGAGAAAAGTTAAGACGCTTCTATACTTCCCCAACTCTTTCTTCATTTCTTTTCCCTTTAGTCCTTCTATTATTATTTCTTTTTACAAAGAACCGTTCAAGCGAAAAAGTTATTTATAGTCAAAAAACGATCTCTAACGTTTGCATTGTACACAACGCGCAGACGACGAGTGAAAAGTTTTAGAGCGGTAAAATGCCGAAAATTCTCTTTATTTTTCTTTCACTGGCATAAGCCAACGCAGGTGAAAAGCTAGGCTGAGTTTTTTTAAAACCTAAAATCGTCTGTAAAACAATGTTGTTTACAAAAATCGTTTTTATAATTTTTTCATTCGATTAAGATTATTTTTTAAAGAACGATTAAAGAATCATAGCTATTTTTTGTATTTGATAATGTATAAGAATATTCTAAGCTTCTGGATAAATATCTGAGTGGCATTTTTTTTTAAAAAAATCCAATGCAGATATTAGTGAAAAAGACGAAATATAAAAAGATTATTTACCAATTAAAATCGAAAATTTAAAATTCTGTTAAATCCAGTTAGTCGAAAAGTATAATCCTTTAATAAAACAATAGAAGTTTCATTCGTATACCATAAACTTATACGAGAAATTCTTACAAATATATAAAGTTATTTTGTGAATCTCGGAAACGGCTCTAACCATTTGGACTAAATTTTATATTTAGATTTTATAATATATTAAGTTTATTATTAAATAATATATTATTTATAATATATTTATTATTATAGTTACAAAATTTATATAAGTTTTATATATAGATAATAATTATGTTTATCTATATATTGGGTGTTTTTTCTGAAAAAAAAGCAATTTTACACTCAGAAAAACATTTTTTATTACTAAATATTGATATGTGGTTATGCTTGATCTAGATAAAGATAAAGTAATGGCTTCAGATTTCCATGTTTTGTTCTTATGTTCGATCCCACGTTTGCAATTAAAGTCGATTTCGCTTAAAACTAAACTTGAAACGAGCCATAAGATAAGATTTTATTTACAATTTTTCAAAAAAAGAAGAAAAAAAACAGGTACTTTTTTAGGTACTTTGGTTTTCCAGTTACTCTTCAGTTCTATGAGAGTTCGATAAAAAATATACTATTTTTCAATGAAACCGTAATATTCTTAAAAGTATGAAAACTGTCATATGTTTACCAAGATGTGAATATTCCTTGTCAAAACATTTTTCGAATTTATCAATATGGCTTTATAATATATCAAACTAATAATAAGGAAAATTTAAAGACTATCGACTTAATCGATATGAAATTTACGACCTCACAATTAATTTTTATTCACATTTAGCTTTATTCACAAACCAATTAATCAATGCGTTTCTACATTAAACAATACACCTCTTTGAATCAAAACAGTAATTATGATTTCCTCATTCTACTAGGGATGTTCCGATGAAAAGGTAACACACATTGTAACAACGCAACCAATAATATATGTGTCAATGCCGCTATAGGAGAGCCTAGCGAGACATCTGGGGATGAGATTGCAGTGGGTGTAGATCGGAGCATTCGCCAGTACCCGTATGCGCAAGAGAGATCAGAGGCTCTTATAAAGAGAGGGGTCCAATAGACATCCAAAGTTCTCTACTTGTTAAATTCCTCGAGAAAATATGAACCATCAACTTCTATGTATACCATGAAACACTCCGAAGACTACGCAAATTCATCAAGAACAAAAGACTAGAGCTACTCACGGAGTGTGTGGTTTTGTTACATGATAACGCCCGTCCACCCGTCCCCACAGTTACATATGAGGGACAGGTAAAGTGAAAGTGAGAGCAGTTCAACCATCCACCCTACCACCCGGATATGTCACCCAGCGATTTTCATGTGCCAGGTCCTCTGAGAAAAAAATCTGAAAAGTAAACGCTTTAACTAGGACGATGAACTCAAGAAGGTTGTATAAGATCTCGTCAAGGAATTCTTGGAACAAAGAATCCTTCGACTCATTAATAAATGGAATTGTTGTGCTCAGACCTATAGTATATACTTTAAACAAAGTTTTCATCTTTACCAACAGTGTCGTTTCGTATCTTATCATTTGAACACCACTTGTATAATCATCCAGATAAAAAAGGGTGGAAATATCTTTAAACTTTGTTAACCAGTTCTATTACAATCCACATGTTCTTGTGAATAAATAGAGCAAATTTTTCATCTGAGTTAGTTAGGGATTACAAAGTTTTTCTATTTAGGATATTATTGAAAATCAGCTGTAGTTTTATTTTTTCCCTATTATTGTGAACACATTTTTACTGGTGTTTCTAAATTATGAAAACAATATGCATGAATACGTGTATACATTCTTAATTTTAGCAAATTCATCCATTTATTTTTTTAAATGACTCATAAAAATAAAACATTTTAACCATCAAAGACGTAAAAGTTGCAAGGACTACTAAAATAAATGCAAACGTTTTACTTACCTAAGACGCAGACCCCAGTAATTCCAGTTATTGGTAAGTCTTGTTCTTGATGCGTAAATACCTCCTGAAAATAAACAAAATTGTTTGTTTATTGATGTAATAAAATATATTTGTTTACCGGATTAAAATAAAATGGTGAAAACACAAAATTTAAAACATTTATTTAGAATAAACCTGCTCGGAAATTTTTCTATCAGTATTATTTTTGAAGCGCTTAAAAATATCCAAGATTTTTGTTAGAAAGCACAGCTTTATCCAGAATTCTGTAGTTAGTCAATCCAGTAGTCGGGTATTTCAATGAAGCCATAGCATAGAGTCACTGCAGGTAAATTTAAGTGATCTTAGCAAGACTCGTGTGATCATTTTTACTGAAATTTTAAATTGCATTTTAAATATTCCTTTCAACCGCCTTTGACAAACAGCTAGTTCAACTGAAATATTGGCAATACTAAATTTCAAATAAATTTCTTATGCAATGATTTGAAGTTCACGAATCCCTCAACAATGCATTTTAAATAGCAATTAATATGTATATACATTACAGCCATATCATTTTAATAGCTTTATACCTTTTCCAAAAATTGTGCATATTTCATTTATTGCTTCAACTTATCTAAAGTAATTGAGTCCCATGACATCATAATGCCTTTTATCTATTTCAAATTTTAAACTGCATGTTGCCTTTTCCGCTAAAGCAACTTCACTCTCTGAATTCTCAAGTAAATTTCATATAACACTTCCATCCTTAGTAATCGAGTATAGAAAGAAATCAAGCGTATACAGGTTACGAAGTAATGAGAATGGTTGCAACACTGGGATCTATTGTTTAAAATTATAAAAGTATAATTTAAAAAAAAATTAAAACGAAAGAAAAGTAGTATAATAATTAAACTGGTATTAAACAGACATTTAAAAAAATGTTAAAATGATGCTTAATTTTTAAGTAGCCGAAATTGTCATTCAAATTTCAAAAAACTACTCTGAAAAATGCATTCTAATTCTTCAAACTATAATATTGTATGTATTTCAAATTTACAATCGCTTAGTCAAGCGATCTGTACTATGAAGCAAAAAAGCACGTGTACATTCTTTTGTATTAAATATAAATTTAATGTACAACAATTTATTCAGTTTTACAAAGTTGTGCAACAAATATAGTTTTTACTATTAAAATGCTATTTTTTAATGAACTTATACAAATCACAAATATCAGATGAACAGACCCATCGTTAACTTAGCTGTCTTTTAACTGTATATATATATACTGAATTCTGAATTATCGAGGAGCTATGGAAAATAAGGATATAACGAATTTATTAAAAGCAGCTAAAAGAAGATCACAATAAAAATACTTATTTGCAAAGCGGCCAACTTTAAGTTGAGATGTTTTTTTTTCTAAAACATTTTTGGTACTAAATGTAAAATAATGTAAAAAAAATCTTTGTGATTGCTTTTATCATTATAATCTGTGTCCACAGGAATCATAATTAAAAATGTAATAAATTCATAATTAAATGAATTTATTAATCATGAAATTAATACCTTCATAATTAAATCACATTTATTTAAAGAAGATTTTCATAACTTGATTTATCTAATGCATTACAGATAATTGTCAATATAATATTAATTTGAAACCTTATAAACCTTTAGCCAATTTATATATATATTTATTTATAGATGTTTCATCTTCACAAAGCCTACAACTTCCTTATCAATATTTTGTTATGGATTTCATGAGTGATAAGCCGAAGTTGTGAAATTTGATAAGCAATTTTTCTTGAATGACATTTTACTATTTTAATATTTCAAAACTTAATTATCAATTAATTTAATTAAAATTTTATTTCATACTCATGACACCATCTGGTAACAAAATTAAAAACAAATTCTTTGATAATTCCGTAATATTATGAGGATCATTTTAATTTACCAAATGATTAGAATTTAATTAATGAAATATTCAGTTTAATATAAATTTGCCGATTTATTTAATACAAAACAATCCTATCTTTTAGAGCATTAAAACGTAGAATTTAATAATATACCAATAAAAGCACATTAATAAGAAACATTTTTCTTAAGTTACTGAACATTTTTCTTATTTTACTAATCATTTTAATTTATTTCGTGATATAATTTATTAATCGAACTAAATTGCATTCTGACGTGCTAAGTTTATACTCTTCTGTGTTTTTCATTAAAATACACTATTTTATTATTTTAATTAGCAATGAATCTTTTGACTTAGTCACAATTTAATACCATATCAATAATGTCACCTAGAATTAATTTCAAAAAAGGATTACATTGCTCTGTAAAGTTTATAACAAAGAATTAAATTTTTAAATTTGAAAACAATAATAATAATAATAATAATAACACTTTATAATATTTAGCACAGTGTATATTTAAAATTGTTTTTACTGAATGTTTGAAAGTAGATTTCGGTTAATTTACCATTATTATCAGACACAAACAAGGGTCTAAAAGAATCTTCAGCATTAATAATTTAAAATTTAGATTTTCTAATTACCGGATTAATTATTACCAAGAATAACAACGGAGAGAAATGAATACCAGCTTAAGCAAAGCACATATAATTCAGATTAGAATTATTAATCATCTAGAACTCAGACAGGCAATTTTTCATATTAGCCTTTTCTGAAATTATTATGAATTATATATAGCTACAAACCATGTTTGTTAATGAATACGCGTTTTAGCAAATGAAATCATTATTTATTTTATCAAATTCCATAAAGTGCGCTATGTTGTAGCATATCATGTATGGTAAGTTAACGAGATCAATATTACATTTAATAAGCTAGTTTTCACAGAGTAAGGTTTTAAAGAGTTAAGGACTTAAATTTCTTTTTAAAAATAGCAAACTAACAAATATTTGTTTAAGCAAGTATATATTCAATACATTTTTATAATTTTTTACTTCATAAGATTTCTTGCATGTCTGTAAATATAGAATATTATAATACATTTTTCACTAACTTCCTGGTTTGACAGTTTTCAGACCCAGTACAGTTGAGTTTCACTAATAAAAAATAATTATTTTAAAATATATATATTTAATTATCGATTAATCAGTTAATTTAAATTTAAATAGGATTTTATGCGATAGAACCATCTTATAGAGAAATGGGGAAAAGTTGTTTACACGAATTCTTAAGAATTACATTAATGAATTATGAAGTATATACTGAAAAAGAAATTTAAAATAATAAAAATTTATCGATGTATTAAGAAGTTTAAATGCTCATTGAATATAACTATTTTTAATAAATATATTGAAGTCGATATGAATATCCTAAAAAGTGAGATAGAGAAAGTAAGAGACAATGGGCTATAAAAATGATCTAAGGCATACAATAAACACATGGTCTTATTAAACTGAAAGTCACCAGTTCACTTAAATTTCAGTTATCGAAGTATGCAATTATGTGAAAGTAATTTCATAACCTTATGCAGTCAATTTATTAAGAATATTATTTAAAAATGGCATATACATTATATAACGTCCTCATTAAATGAGGATCTTATTAATTTTTGTCCAAAAGTACCATATGTGTATTGTATAACACACGATATTCCAGTACTCAGATCTAATCTTCACTCAAGTTTCTAAACCAAAATTAAAGTCGCAAATTTTTTTTCAACCCTTTACAAAAACGAGAGACAAGCGCTTTACTGGAAAGCAATTCCATAATCTTAAAAAATCAATTATTTATTACGAATAATATCAAAAACCACAGAGACATTTAATAACATCCTCACTAAAGGAGGATCTTATCATGGCCTGTTAAATCCAAAAGTAATACAGACTATATTCCAGAACTAAGTCAGATCTAATCTTCACAAAAGTTTCTAAACCAAAATTAAACTGACGACAAAATGTTTTGAACCCTTTACAAAAATAAGAGACAAGCGCTTTATGGGAAAGCCATTCCATAATCTTTTGAAAACAATTAATTATTGCGAATACTATTTAAAAATAACCGACACATTCAAATAAAGTCATCATCAAAGGAGAATTTAATCATGCCCTGTTTGGATATTGGATAATGTAAGTCAAACAATATTCCATCAGCGAAACAGCACAAAGTCAGATGTAATCTTCACCAAAGTTTCTAAATCAAAATTAAACTCACAATAAAACGCTTTGAACCTTTCACAAACGAGAAAGGGGGCTTTGAGGCAGGACTGAAGAGTCAAATTCTATTCTTGGCAACCGGACCACCAGATGATTAGAGGCGGCGGGCAGAATGGATGGAGGTCCTGCTGAAAGACCACACCCTAGGATAGGGATGGTGAAGGCAGGAATTGTTATAAATGTGAGTGCTCCACAGGAACAGGGCGGATCCTGACACAAGACACGCAAAGCACCCTGACAAAAAAAGAGAATACACAAAACACAGTTTTCATCATGTAATGCGATTGTCTGTGGTATTTGTTGGCAATATTAATGTGGCTGAGAGAGATAATAGAAAATTGTTGGGCATCAAACGTAATGAGCAGATAGGAAGAGACGGAATTTGCGTGGGACGGCCATTTTTCAAACCCCAGATGTAATAAATATTGGCAGATCTATTTTGAGAATCATCTTGTAAAGCAATTTCTACTTATTTCGACATTATTTGAGTGTTCCATACTTCAGAAGAAAAATCTTTTATCGAATTAAGTCTTAACCAATTTAGCTAAGCATTTTTTTTTGTAGTTTCCTCGAATAAATAAATGAAATTGGAACATTTTTTGTCAATTATAATAGAAATTGGTTTCTATCAGCCCCAATCAAAAAGCAAATCGGTATCATCTTATCTTAAAAAAAAAACAATTTTATGAAGGAATATCGTAACATCAGAAGTTTTGATGCGCCACGCCCTCAATTTCCGAAAGTATTACGAATAGAATTTTGACATATAGAATTCTTTGATGTCAAACCGTTTTTGAAATAGTTCTTAGTTGCATTAATATGTCCATGTTATATAAATAACCAAAGTAGTAAAATTAAGTTAATATAAGCAAAAAGAATGAAAAAGAAAAAAATTATGTATTCGCTATGAAAATTTTCTCAAGGGGCAACCTCTGAGGGATTCTTTTCTGTTAGGGGTCTGACTTTCGTCCAACAATATTGACCCATCGAAACCTGGAAATCCCCTGAAAGATAGAAAGATGAAGAAGACAGTCTCAAAGCTGGATCCATATATTTTATTTATTTATTTATTTTTGCCGATATTAACTTAATATTTTTACTAATTCGGTTAAGTTAATCTGTTTTAGTTAGTAGCAGCATTAGTACTCTCTAAATACAACTCTATCTTTATAAGTTTGATTCAGAA
>JAOUZG010033162.1:1972829-1990883 GCA_026289955.1 Argiope argentata
TTCATAAGGACATGGTGATCATAATGACACTGTGAATGTTTTCATAATGACATGGAGCTTCAACATTTGACCTTAAATTTAAATTTAATTAGAACTTTCTTAAAAAAAGTAACATATTTTAATAGTGTTCTTTATGTTGAAAAATATTCTTAAACTTATAAATATTTTTATAATTAAAGTTATATAACTTTAATTCATTTTTAGTGTTAGTAACTTAATAAAAACAGATGATACAGAAAAGGAGTTTTTTCATATTGTGAGATCTCGTAGCTAATAATCTTAAGCTAATTTTAAATTTTATCGGTATATTGTATATTTAAATTATGTAATTTATTATTTCTTTTGTTTTCTATGCCTAAAAATTGGTAAAGATGCTAGCAGAAAAATCTTATTCAGTTATAACTGTTTTTTTTCTTACAATGTAACAATATCTCAAGCCGTATCATCAAATGAAAAATGAGCTTCAACTGAGTTTATTTAATCCTTTCAACCCTGAATTTTTAAAATGTGGAATAAAAAAAATTGATGGAAATTAGTGAAATAGGTTTACCAAGAGAACACCCACATTTAATTTCATCCCATTTTCATCACGAGTATAGGAACCAGAAATTCGTGTCAAATGCCACTTTCAGGTTTGAAAGTAACTAAAAATTAAGAACTTAAAATACCACGGTGGCAAATGCCACTGGGAGGGCCTAAAGGGTTAAGCATATAGCTCCAATTCAAAAAAGTTCTTTGCTTCTGTACTAAAAAAATCAGTAAATTATTTTAAACTCTTGAAAATTAAGGGATTAAAATGTTTAAAAGTAGAGATTAAGATACTTTTGCCCTCAATACGAAGTGATAACTATTTTTGATATTTCTAATTTTCCTGGGTAATTTCCAGTAAATATATTTACCACCTCTTATTTCATGAATTGATTAGTAAACAAGCGAAATTATGAATGTTTTTATATTAGGTTGGGGAAAAAAGAAATCCATTATTATTTTTCATCCATCTTCCGAGAAAATAATGAATTTCATTCCATTAAATTATTATTAATTATTATTATTCCATTATTAATTATTTCCATTATTCCATTCAATTATGAATTATTTCCATTTCTTTCCATTATTTTCTTTCCATATGGAATTTTTGAAAATAATGGGGAAAGAAATCCATTATTTTCTCTGTAAATTTTAGTCATATACCGAGAAAATAATGAATTTCTTTCCATTAAATTATTATTAATTATTATTATTCCATTATTCCATTCAATTATGAATCGTTTCTATTTCTTTCCATTCTTTCTATTATTTTCTTTCCGTATGGAATTTTTGAAAATAATGGAAAAAGAAATCCACCATTTTCTCGGAAGACGGCTGCAAAATAATGATGGATTTCTTTTTCCACAACCTAATATTTACAACAACAGATAATCATTTTAACATCGAAAAAGAATATTTGGAGTTACAAGAAATTATGTTGTCGCATAGGATAACTGAACTGTTGCAGAATGTAAAAAAAAATGCTTCAAGCATTTCATCTAAATTCATAGTTAATGCATCCACAAAGTCATCGACATCAGACCGGCAATTCACATGAAAATCTCCCATCTTCGTCTCCTTCGCCACTCGAGGCTCAACATCATTTATCTCCATACATCTGCCTCCACCTTGAGCGCATCGGAGACAACCTAAATCGGGGCGGATGTTCAAACGGAAAACATCGATATCCGCCAAGACAGAGTGAGTGGGAGGTTTCAATCACCTCCATTTATATCTGCGAGGAAAAACTCTTCGCAAAATCGGGCGTGACTCAGCCTTATATTGGATAACTTGCCAATCAGTCGGATGACAGGAGGGTATCATCCCGATACGGCAAACGGACGGAGTGTTTGATGTTGTTCTGCGAAACAGATGGGTATTGATTGGGATGGTGACTCCCAATTCGAAGAATGTTTTATGATGCTGCTGATTGTGACAGGCTGACATCAAGTCGGTGCTTTCTGGCATTAGATTGTTTTGTTCTACGCATGGGTTATATAAGTTGCATAAAAGCCTGTCGGGTGGTGCCAGTTATATGTCATGGTTATTTTCATTTTCTGAAGTATGATTGTTGTTGCATTTTTAGATAGAATATATGATATTTCCGAATAAGAAAACATTTCGTTGGAATGATGGGATCCGAAATGGTTTGAATCGTTGCAGAATATAGATTAAGATTAATGAGTTGGCACAAAAGATTCCATATAATGATTTTTTGTAGTGTACTATGTGATTCAGATATGCGAGACCGTAACTATAATAGTTTACAGGAAAGGAATAAAATTTTGATTCAAGGTAAAATGATTTTGAGGTATGCGCTCCAAAATCATATGGAAATCAACAGTTAAGCTCTAACAGTTACGGTTACAGTGAAAAAAATTCTCAAATAGAAATACCAACTCTTTTTATTGCAAATAACAAAAAAAAAACATTGCAGCCGTACCTGTACCACTGAAATCATCAGCTGTAGACAGACTAAAAAGATAAGAAAAAAATAACCAATAACAGTAGCGAAATAGCAAAAGGAAAACGTTTTATTTTTTTAGAAACTTTCTATTTGACCATGATGACCTTCTCTACTTCAACCAAGATGGTGCTTTGCATACGGGGGATGAGGCTCAGAACCAAAGAACTTGCCATCCAAAAGAAATCTGTAGAATTTCAAGTCCCTGTTAAATAGTCCCCGTATAACTATTGTTTTCCCTTTCCTCCTTAGTTGTACTGGTGCATTTGTGATTTTCATGTTATAGATAACGTCCCAATAGCATTTTTTAAACTTAACTTTATTTTTATTATTCATTTTTTTTATTTTATTTTATTTTACTATTTCATTTCATTTCCTTTTAATTTTTAAATTGTTTTAATTTTACTTTATTATTATTATTTATTTATTATTTATTTTATTTTATTTACATATTTATTTTTGCTCCGCAGAACACATTTCAATAAAAGAAAAGTTGATGTCGCAATTTGAAAATTTTGTAATTTTATCACTGTAACCATTACTGTTTTAGAACTCTGTTTCTGTTTTCCATACGATTCTGGAGTACATGCCTCAATATAATTTGAGCCAAAATTTTATTCCGTTCCTATAACGGATATGAAAGTTATGGCCCCATATATCGGGATAGTCTTTTTTTAAAATCACACAATAAATCAAACAGACATTGAATTTTTTCGAATTGAGCCATTTTTATAAAATTGGATTAAAAGAAAGGAAATTTCGACATTCATACTATCAACTTTCATACATGCAGCATCCTCGTCGCAACGATCTGGACGTCAATGAAAGCTACCATGAAGCTGTCTCTGATGTATAACAGTAAAAGACCAATCTTCGATTATTAGCCAACTTTTTTATTAAAAGCCTTACAAACTAATAGAAAATACTCTTTTCAAGATTTGACTTAACCCATCCTGAAACTATTGCATGATTTCTCGCCAAATTGAGAATAGGATTTACCATGAAAATCCAGTTTAAAGTTTAACTACAGCATCCATGAAACATTACTGACTTGCTGACAATTACTGGCTATTCATAGCGGATCTCAGAGTAATTATCAACTAATGAAGTGAGAATTCGCTCACACAAGGAAATGGAACAAATATAATAAAGATTTGAATGAAATCTGCTATGCATATTTCGATGTATCATGTCGGAACATCATTTCTTGAATGGCCAAACACCACGTGCTCGTGCAGGTTAAATTATATTTTTATTCATTTTCATGGTTTCATCGAATGAGTCACTTTAGTACTGCAAACGATCCAAAAATGCTTTGTCTCGCATTGATTGTTTAAAAAATATCCCATTTCCTATTTATTTCATTTCATATAATCACGCGTTCAAAATGGCATTTTTCTGGGTTTTATTTGCTGCAATCATTAACTTATTTTAATAAAATTAGAGCTTTTGTCTAAGTAATGGCAACGTGTTATTAAGCTGAATTTTTTTGAGATACTCGTGCAGATGATAATATTTTTATTTTACCCCTACGGAATTTTGATAACGCCAAAAATCTCATCCAAAGAACAACATCATGCTCTGACACGATAATGAACCTTCAAACCAGGGTGTCTTGCAATTTCTGATAGCATCAAAAATGTAACACAAAACTGAAAAACGATAAATAAAAAAAATTCAAAAATACAAATTCTAGAAAGTTAGCAAATTTAGAAACGAAAAAAAAAGAGAAAAAAAATACAATATAACTTGAGATATAAAAAGTATAACAAATAGAAATAATAATAATAAATATATATACAATTATAATAATTGATCTCACTTGTATAGAAATGAAACATTATACAATAAAAATGATAAAAGTGCATTGAACTGTTGAAAAATTTTCAATTTTCAATTTAAAAAATTATTTAAGGGAACGATGGATAACTTTTGAGAATTATTCATTTAAGAGTTTTGCGAATTATTCATTTCATGTGTATAAATATGGCAAATTTATTTTAAAAAATTAGATCGAAATATATTGTTGTAAAATATGTAATAAAATTATGTAATTTTATATTATATATATAGAGAGAGAGAATTTATATATAAGTTTCAAAAAATTCCAAGTGACTTAAGTTTTCATATTTTCTGTCATTTTTTACCTTATTACCGAATATAAATATATGTTGATCAAAATTACGTATAATTTTAAAATTTCAATTACATGCAATTTAAAAAAAAATATTTTTATGCACACTTACTGAATTTTCAGAGAAATTTTATATTTATCTGAATAAAAATTGACTTTTAACTATAAAAAATTGAAATATAACGTCCATATTCAATGTTCTTTTAAAATTTTACAGAAATATCCATTATCAACTCTATTAAATTTCATGAAAATTCTGGAATATTTGAAAGACATTCAAATATAATTACAATACCATTTTAAGGAAAGGCATTAAGACGTACTATCTTTCCTCTAGGTCCTTCAAATATTTATTTTAATAAACGATACATTTTATGATACTATTTAGTCGAACATAAACATATATTTTGGTGAGGAAAAGATAAAAATAAAATTTCATGTTTCTATCAATTTTTAAAATAGTTTTAAAGATTACTGTCTTTTTGAAATAATCGGAAATAAAATTATCATTTTTTGTTCAAAAACTTAAATCAAATAACCTTTACTCAAACTTTCGATTACTACACAATAGAAACAAATTAAATGATAATAAAAAACATGGTCGATAAAAATGGGTGAATGAGATTAATTAATTCTTTTTTTATTCATTAAGAATATTAATTAAGAGTTGTTCGCTTTTTTCGATTTTAATTAAAGTCATAAAATATATTTTAGATTATAAAATGTTTAATTAATTATGTTTATTTAAATAATTACTAAAATTTGAATGAACAGAATAACGTCCAAAATTAAATCACGATGTAAAAAATTAATTAATTGGATAATTTATCGGTTGTTGCAATAGGAAAGATTATTATGAATGAAATATTTGGACGAAATTTGCCTCTACACATGTTAAATATTTAAGTTTTTATTTAATTAGTTGGCAGAAAAAAACAAAACAAAATGAAATTACAGTTTCAAAAATTTGAAAAATTAAACCATTATTTTGATAATAGAGGATAGAAATTAGAATCATGACATTCGATAAAAGAAAAAATGATTTAAATATCAAATGAGGATATGTCAATCATTAAAAATTACTAGAGGAAAACAAATGATTGTGCTCGGATGATTATAATATAAATGATATTCCGTCTTGTAATTACAGTACATCCCAGAATATTAGCTATCAGTATCTCAAAAAGTGTATTCATACTTCAATGATAATACACAATATTGATACTTCAATGATTAGCAACAAATAATAGTAATTAAATCCTCTAAATTTGTTTGAATTTTGTTTATAATTAATACATAAAATTTCACCTTTATCTTTTAAAATTAAATTATTTTATAGATGTATCCTTTTATTTTAGTTTAAAAGGCTTATTTATTGTTAATATGCAAATAACCGACAAATTTCAAATTATAGATAAATTTCACGTTATCTTGTCAACTTAAAGTATGTAATATGTTATATCGGCATTCCATTTTATTAAACATACTTTTCTTGAAAATGAGAATAAATTGAGAATGTGGCTAGATAAAGTCTTTTTTCTTAGACGCAAAACAAGTCTAATAGTACTCAAAATTATTATTTCCCTCCAAACTTCGGAAACTAATTTTTTAAATTTAATCTGTACATGAGTACTTTTAAGAAGAAAATTTTAAAAAATGTAAACAACAAAATGGCTTGGTTACAGATCATTTTCTAAAATGCTATTTTCAACATAAACATTTCAACATTTCGCATATAAAATTTTTAAAAATCAAAACGGAAATGTAATTACAATTTTACCTTTTTTTAGAATAACATAGAACACATTTATATTATGTTCGTAGATAATTGCATTAAAAGATTTTTTCTAGAATAACATATATTACATTTACATTATGTTCGTAGATAATTTCATTAGAAGATTTTTTTAGAATACTGTAAAATACACAAAGGAAATTAATTGTGTATGTTATTAGAATAATATTCGAAAAACTATTTTCTATTTAATTGATTTTAATTTGATTAAACTTGATCATTCTAAAGGCGGAACACTGGACAAGTGCCTAAAATACTTAAAAATACATTTATGAATAGCAGGAAAGCGTTGTTCCACTTTTTCAATATATGTTTGGGAGTAAAAAAAAAAAACTTCAAATAGGCTGCGAGACTCCAAAGTCATTATTTCGATTAATGTTTAGTTTAGTTATATTTACGTCCATTTCTAAAGCAACATTAGGGCTATTTTGGGATGAATATCATAATTTTGAGCCGCGGTTAGATGACGAGGATGACACCTGAGCCAGCACCCCCCATATATAACACTACACAATAGCGGAAGGACGTTTTGTAAGTACGGTTTTAACATGCCCAGACCCGTTTACACAACGGTTTAACAGTGGAAACGAATCCCGAATCTGAAACCCTTCTATTTCAAATCCCATAGTTAACCACTTGGCCACCGCGCCCTGTATTTTGATTAAAGGGATTTTCTGTAATACTCTAATGACCATTAAAACATATTGTAATAGGTCGTTGATTTACAGGTTCTACAGGGCGTATATGTGCATTCTTTATATCTGAACATTTTTGGCTAAATGCATCATTAAAATTCGATAATATGGAACAGTAGAAATTTTTAAAAATCTGTGGCTGTTTTCAGAAGCAACATAAAAGCAGAATTCAAATGAACTATTTCAGTAACATAAAGCACATTATTAACAGCGCATAAATAAAACGGATAAATATTTTAGTGGTGACAAATTACTTTAAAAAATATTCTTTGGAATTAATGATTTTTAAAAAAAATTCTTTCTGTAGAGACTTTGCTTCGATATTAATAAAACATTAAAAAATGAACAAGAATTATTCAATGACATTTTTTTATTGAATTATACAAGTTTCCAGCAATAATTAACCTGCATAAGTTTTAAACGATCATTTATTTAAATCATTTAATATTGTTCATAGAAATATACAGAGAAAAAAAATATCCAATTTATTCAAAAGCAAATCTCGAATATATTTAATTCCGTATCCACTATCCATACTGCAGAAAATAGTCATCCGGTTTATTTATTGTTTAAGAAATCCATTATACTGGATTAACAAAATGCAGTTGATTACATGATTGATTAGGAGGGGGAAATATATTATGACTAACTTTCCAGTCATGTTATTCAAATTATAATCCTTTCAAACCATCAGTCATTGTTGAAAAGTGAAATCCTCGAGTAAGCCAGTAAATATTCAGCTGAATAGGAAATTAATCATCTGTGTTTTGTTTTAATCGTGAATGACAGCAGATGCGTTTTAAAAATAATACATCTTATAGAATGGAGATCGATTAAGTTTACAAAAAAGACTAGATTTGCTCTATTGTTAAGTTTTCATATCATTTTTTCTCATGTTTTTATCCTTTCAACTAGCGAATTATTTGTTTTCGTTTCAAGTGAATGTTTCGAGTATGTTTAAAGAGTCGATGAATTCTCGAATAATGATTTTATTTTTTAAATGTATTTATTATTTGATTTAAGAAATTATTTTCGTTCTGGAAATTCATTTGATTCATTGTTTCATATTAAGATATAAGTTTCATTGAAATTTCTATGAAATAATGATTCACGTAGCGGATCTGTTGTGCTACGTCTTCCCACATTGAGCCATGTTAAGCCTTAAATTGATACTAAGCTTATACTAAATTTTACTAAACTACTCTTAGTGTAGATCGTTGTTTATATAAATTCTATATTTGTAAGCACTCTGATCAACTCTCTTAAGCTGAGAAAATTATAAGATAACAAAACTATATTTAATTAATTTATAAGTATAAGTAATTTATTAATTTAATTAATTGAATATATATTATTAATTAATTAATATAATTAATTATAACTTAATTCATTATATCCTTTTAATTATTACATCCATTTATTATTATATTTATTATAATTTATTGTATTAATTATTTTAATTAATATAAATTTATTTAATTAATTTTGTTTTTATACAATAATTGAAACAGCAAAAAACAATATCAGTTACTGTAACTTCTTTATATAGATGAAATCCGATCATTTTTCAAATATGCATTACATAAACCCTGCTGCTTTGTATAAAATCATTTGCACGGAAAATAATTCATAATACTTCCTTCAAAGAAATTTTTCTATGCACACACACAAAAAACTTTTATAAATATTTCTTTATAATAAATATGGAGAAAAAAATATTTCAAAATACTACAAATAGGTTCCAAAGAAATGAGGTTATTTTTTTAAAAAATAGTTTTTCATCCAGATTTCTTAATTTTCACATCAATAAAAAATATCATATATAATATTTCATGGTCAATATACCAAAACAAAAACAGTAGAAAATATCCGAATAAATCCCATTGCAAAAAACAAACGATTTACTAACACTATCTAAAATTCCTTCCCACTTTATATTCCATTTCAAATTCCAAAAAGTCATTTACTTTTCCAATAATTTGTGTAATAATTTAATTTTAACTCATGAACTGAAGATTAAAATTAAATACTACCCAAGATTTTAACAAAATTTTTTAAAAAAATATGCTACATAAAGAAACATAGATATATTTGTTTCGAGTTTTTATTCTTCTGCGTAATAATTTTAAAAGTTTCATTTCCTGAATTCGTGTATAAATTTTTTAGTAAAAGTGCAAACTAAAACAAACTTTTACAAGACAAAAAGGCTAAAACCATTCGAAATTTTGATTATCAAGAAAAAGCATATTAAAATAGAAACACCTCATTCAAAATCACATTTATGCAATTATATGAATTATTATTATTTTGTACAAGCAGGAAAAAAGTTATGTACTTCAATATTTAGAAGTAACCTATTTGTAATATTTTCCCAAACCCATTGTAATTTATTAACAATTTTTTTTTAAAAAATCCTTTGAAAAAATTTCAAGTTTCTGAAAGACAATAGTTATTTTTTGTAAGCCATTATATATTTAAATTTATTTTAATTAGAAATAATCAGAGCTTTAAGTAAATGGTATGAATGTTCTTAGGGCACGTGGTTTGCTTGTACAAAATAAAAATTCATTTTTCAAAAAAAAAAAAAATTACAATCTTTACTTATACAAAGAAAAAAAATAAACTTAAATACAACGACAACAAAAATTTAAATTGAAATAAGTAACAAGCTTATAAGCACTTATTTTTTATGGTACATAAGATTTTAAACGAAACCGATCTATCTTTGAAAATCGATCTAGTATCTTAATTTTTTATGTTCAAATTTCAAAGTTTGATTCTATTAATAATACAAATATTCGTAGATTAAATCTTAGGTCAAAGAATTATTTATTCGTAAAAAATAGGAAATTTCACCATTTGATAATTTTATTTCTTGTCGATCAAGGTTTACATTTGTATCTTAGTCAAATTATTAGGAAAGTATACACATAAAGGCAATTTCCATTCTAATAAAAGTAAATTTTCAATCATTTAAGATCTTATGGCAATTTTAAAATTTTGGAAGAATATAAGGAATAACAACAATAAAAAACATTAAAAAAAGGGGAAATTTTTTTTTCTTCCAACTAATTCATGTTTTCTCCTATTTAAAAATATTCTCCTATAAAAAAATTTTGATTATACTTTCTGGATTTATTATTCCCCCCCCCCTCCAAAAAATTCTGTACACAGCATTCAAATAAAAAAAACCCTTAATATTTTAAATGGACGAAAGTAGCAACTCGATTTCAAGTTCATCTGTGAACAAAAATCGGCATAACATTGTTTTTTAATATGATTGCAAGTTCAAATTAATAACATCTATAAATAAATCTAAGTTATGTACAAGTTAATTGATAAAATTTCCTGAAGTTCAATTCAGTGCCCTCAGGGTCAGGAATAATCAATAAACTATCCAAATTCTTCCCGAAAAACATGGGATTTTATTATAGATACTTATTGGAGAATGGGCCAAAATATTATCAATTTTTAATATTTTCCTGATATTTACTTGCTATTATCCATTATCATCAATGATAATTTTGTATGTATGAAAGATTTCTAAGAGATTTCTACAAACGAGGATTTCTTTTTAATTTAATTATTTTTCTACTCTTGTAAATTGTTTTATTAACTTTTAAAAAGATATGCATTTAAAGTAATAATATTTAAATTGTCATTATCATGTGAAAAAATGATATTGTTTTGGTTTGAGGTTTTTGAAGCCTCCAAATGTATGGGTAACAAATTGGCGATTTATCGCTTTTCATGCTTACACTTGAGGCGACATTGTATAAAATATAAATATTTAGAATGGAGCTAGAGAAGCTTATTACTTTTATTCTGAACTAAAACTAGTATTTTTTTATTTTGTAATTTTTCATAATTTATTTAAGAATTTAAACTTTAAACCACAATCAAATTATAAAATAAATATTACATAAAGTGATTTCATGTGTAATTTTTAAATCCGGTTTCAGGTTGAACGTCGGATCCAAAACTTGAAACAAATTTCAAATTGCTTCGTCAGAATCGTAAAAACATAAAAATTAATAAAATTTTAAGAACTTAAATTATTTATTAAATAGTTGAAGCTCTCTTTTTCATTGCTTATTAAATTTCAAAGAAATATCTATATATTTATGAAATGTAAAAATATGAATTTATAAATAATAAAATTTACTGCCATCATCAAACAGTGCCGACAAAATTATACATTAAAATATTAAAATATTTTTTTTATTTATTATATTTCACATAAATAATGAAACATATAAGCAATGTAAAAAAATAAAATGAATAATTAAATAAAAGAGAATCTAATTATTTTTTGGGATGAACTGTTATATTATTGAACTCAATATATTATTTTTATTGCTACATACAAGTGTGGTGAAAAAATGGTACTGAAAATTCATTTTTTTATCTCAATAAGTACATAAATATTAATTTATAAAATTCATTCTGAAAATTTTAAATACTAATTTATGCTGGATATTATGTTGCTATGACTTGAGACATTGGAAAATCAAGTATGGTTTTGCATATATTTGCGAGTCTACTAGACAATAATTTCATTTACGTAGTTTTCTCAAAAAGCGATTTAAAAGATTTAGCTCTTGCTTTTACCATATTTTCTAAATCATACTTAATATGCTAAACTTATTAATGTAATGTAACAAATGTTAAAAGAAAACAACAACTGTAGAAAATTCTAATTATTATAAGCAATTCGAATGGAATTTCAAGTTTATCTCTATCCTACATAATTTCTAATTCAATTGAATAGATAAAAATACTTTTTTTGGAAAACAGCAACAACAGACATTTATTTATTTAGAAATTATATTATTAAATGTTGTTATAAAAAATTGTTTCAGTGAAATTTTCTTCAAATGCATCTTAAAATTTTCATTATTTTTGAAGCAATATTTTTTTTTTGCATAATGTTGTTTTGTTCTGATAAATAATTTCATTATATATGATTTCGAGAAAACGCGGGGAAAAACATTCGATATAAAAAAAATTCAGCTTAATCGAAAGTTTGTCCAAACGATTTCAATTAATCTTCAAACAATCTCCTAATCAATATAAAAACAGAAATATTTTTCAAAGAAACAAAACGAGGAGTAAAAATATGTTTACATAAATTTTTATTTGGAATTATATTTTATGACGCCAGAATTTTTATAAATTGAATAGAATAGCAATTTTTTCTTGAAGCAATTTTATTTTCTTAATTTTCCTTAGTGAAATCTGTAGTCTAAATAAACTAACTTATGTTCTTTTGCCTTCCTTTTCTTATTGATTCTTTCTTTATTTATTTATTGATGTCAAGTCTTAAAAATCGCAATAAAATTGATATCAACGGATCCATAAAAACAAGTGTAAACTTCTACTCACCGAGAGATCCGAAACTTATATCCTTGCACTAAAAATAAAAGTTGAAACTCCCCTCAAACCACGTGGTGGGAGAGTGTTCGGAGGGAAAAACCCAATATCATCACCATTTTCTCCCGAACTGCAACGTCTGTGTCTATCTGCAGCAGTTGCCCCGACATCTGCTCTCTCTGACGTCACACAAACATTTATTGGTTGGCTGTCATTCCGATGGGCGTGGCCGGAAAAGACCATGAGGTTTCCCAGAAGGCATGTGCGTTCTTTATACATACAGCGTCTTCTCCTTTTTTATCATTTATTGGCCGCGATGAGATGTGTAGCAGGTGAAACAAATGGCAGACAGATGATCGGTTTTCGGTCCATTTGTACTCTGCTTTTTTTTTTCACTGTGTGTATAAGATCTTTTTTTTTTTTTTGACATTCGAGGGCAAAATAAATATAAGTGACGGAGTCAATTTTTCTAAAAAGTAGGCAGCAATTTTTGGATATCATATATTTTGTGGGAATTGACAGACTTGTGAACACGCCTTCTTAGTTTCTTATGAAAATTATTCTAATGAATTAGCATTTATAATGTGCTGGTACAAAATAAAGTAGAATATCAAGAATCCAAACTCTAACTATCCGAATCGCTTTAATGTGCGAGGGAATAAAAAAATATAAGCAATATTTTTGGATTAAAAATGATGAATCTATTAGTAAATTCGATAAATATATCCGAATCGGATCGGATAAATATATCCGATAAATATATACTACCCCAATCGCTTTAACGGGCGAGGGAATAAAGAAATATAAGCAATATTTTTGGATTAAAAATGACGAATCTATTAGTAAATTCGATAAATATATCCGAATCGGATCGGATAAATATATCCGATAAATATATACTATCCGAATAGCTTTAACGGCCGAGGGTATAAAAAAAATATAAGCAATATTTTTGGATTAAATATTTTGATAAATATGTTAAAACAGTGATGTTAAAACAGTAAATTTGATAAATATGTTAAAACAGTGATAATTTAATATAATATGCAGGTATATTAAATACAAACATCATTACTTTTGTTTTAGATAAAACAACATATTTCAATCAATTGTTAGCAATTATTAACAATATATTACAAAACAATAAATAATTTTTTTTGTTTTACAGTTATTCAACTATTGAATTATTTAGATAGAGTTTACAGCAAATTAATTCAAATAATTGGAATTTCAATGAATTTGAGATAGCGCCCATTGTACTTAAATAACATGTACCAGCTACAAGAATGCCTCCTACGGCAGAGGCGTTATCGTGCCCGGTTAGACTCAACCTTAGTTCCCGCCAATGTTTTCGCAGCTGTTTGGATATTCAGATATATCTATGCACCTTCGGGCAGGCCAGAATAGTCGGCCATAAGGCTTAAACAACATTGAAATCAGGCATCTTATTAATATAATTTCAAATATTTTTCACTATTAAATTAAAGTTAATATGGAATCTGGCATCGATGTAATATCATTTAAAATCAATAAAAATTTAGAAGAAATAAATTTTATACGTAAAATATTCAGAAATGTGATGTCAATTGTTTTCAATGTTATATGGCAGCAAAGGCATCTCAATCATGACATGATACATTGAAATACGCATAGCATATTTCATTTTAATTTATATTTAGTTTACTAAGTACGTTAGAAAATTTTGAAATGCATTAAATATTTCCAATGAACACAAAATTTTACATTAAGATAAATAGACGACAGTAAATAATGTACCTATTTATTTTTTTATTTTACCATTCATTTATTTTCTCAATTGATAAAATTACATTTTATCAACAAAAAGCAAGAAATCATTTCATTTATTAACCTCTTAAAGTATATTTTCTTAATATGTAAGGATAACATTGAAGTGTTAAAAGTAATAGCTATTCATTTTATGGATTAAGTTCATTAACATTATACACAAATATTTAAAGTAAAAATGTTTAAGTTCAATTAATTGTTTTATCTTTAATTTTCTTTACATTTACTTAACTTTTCTCTAAACAAAATATACACTTTAAATTAAAATACATTCATTCAAGCTGTCGTCTTTATGTAAATATAAATTTTGAGTTAATAAATTGAGTTGACTTTTTAATCAAATTGGTTCAAAGACACTTTTTTACTTTATATGGAATTAAAATGTTTTTCATTTTTCATTTCTATTGTTTTTTTCTTAGATTAATTAGAATATCTTTTTTTTTGCTGATAAATTAAAAAAAATTCTTCTTTTAAGGAGAATTTAAACAATAAATTTATTTGAAAATAATTTCTTACAGAAATTGATAGATTAAAAATAGTTTTAATAGTTTTAATTAAAATTTTTAGTGAATAAATTTAATTGAACAAAAATATTCAGAGTAATTTAATCATTTTATCCTAACTTACTGTACTAGAATAAACGTTTAAAAGTTGAATGTACTTAATAGTTAATGTAATTATTAAACTGCTTTCGCTTTATCTTCCTTTGGTAAAATTTAAATTATTTATAAAATTTATAAAAAATTCTTTATTCTTAATATTTTTTTTTGCTTTTAACATTTTTTAATTTAAATTTAATTAATACAGAAATACACCAGGATATTCTTGAATACCTTAATTACAGATAGATTTTATTGTTTTTGCATGGGATCTTTTTTGGCATGGACCAAGTTATTTGTACTAAGATAAGGGGGTGGGGAACAAGGGGACAACAAAACTAGTGCATGATATATTCAAATATCTACAACCCACTAATAATAGACCCTTTGGTGTCAAGTCTATTTAGCATGAATTTATAAAGCGATAAAATTTAAAAGATTGTTTTAGGCTTGGGATAAACACTTTATTTTGGGTATACCAATCTGTCTTTACATTAACAAAAAAAGTTTTAAGCAATTAAATTTCAATACTAGGAACCTTCAAAATAGCGCCTGTATTATTCGATGAGATCGAAAAAAAAGCTTATATGGCGAAAACATTTCCTTTTATTGAAATTGAAAAGAAAATTTATTTCTCAGTTTAAATACCTCTTCAATACGTACGACCCTCAGGTTAATTACAGATAATTGGATAAGAAACTTTCGGTGAAATAATCTGGTTCCCGTTTCATCCGGAAATGCAGTAATCATTTGGGTTCCAATTACTTTCATTTTGATGATGGAACATGGTATCTGCCGAGGAGATTGGGCCGAGGCTGGTGCTCACTTTTAGACTACAATCCCGATTATTATATTATTGCCATGACAATATTACAGTTCAAATCATTACGAATGCTAAGGCAAAGCAGTTATAACGCATGGATGAATTACTAAAGAATGAGTGGACGTAACTCTGAACCGAATTCATGGACGATTTATTGAAACTCCCTATGTATCAAAAAGGGCCTAAATCCGTGGAAGAAACTAAACTAAACGGAAAATAGAATCTCCATGTTGATGTTTCACCTCTAAGTTCACAAACACAGGAATGAATGTGTTGAAGTTGCCTTGAATGTAGTAAAAATAATCGAGATGAACTTGATTTTAATTTTGATTCGGTATTGTTCTCCGAAGACATTCATGTTTAAACTGTTTCTTTTTTCAATGATAATCAATACTTATTATTGATATTTCATTAATTTCATCAATGTTATACAAGTACAAAAATATTTTTAAAGTAATAAATTATAGATATAAAATAATTTTAATAATGACATTTTTACAATACCAATTCTTGAAAAGTGCTTTAACAACAACTTTCAATTAATATTTTCACCTATTTTATCAATTCAAAAAAAAAAGGAATTATCTATGAAGGAAAATTTTTACTTTCAATTTTAGGCAAAGGTAAATAATACTTCTATTTCACCAAATACTTTAAATTTATATCTATTAATTGAATTAATCTGTAAATCACAGAGTTATTTATAATGTTTATTCATAAATGGATGCTGCTATACAATCAACAATAAGCTACTATTTAATATAATTTTAGTTAACTACTATTTTATAAATATGCATATAATGTAGTTTCGTAATTCAAGCCTGAATCAACTAGATTCCGGGTCAAAACACATTGCCTGCAATGCAACATTACATTGTTGAGCAGCATATTATTTCTAAAGCAGTAAGCAATATTTGACAACACATTATGATATCTATGCAGCAACATTTAAAATTCGATTAATATTGCATTTGGACCTTTTCTGTAATTATCTGAGAAATAAACCGTAAGCTTGGAAAACTTATGCAGAATAAATACTGCAGATTTTCTGTCGAGGTAATTTAAGAGTTAAATGAGCATACATTGTGTAACAGGATTTACAGTTTTGATTCAATGCTAGTTTTAATTTTGGTAAACAATTAAATTGGTTTTTCCATAATTGGTTTCCTTTTAAATATAGATTCATTATTTTAATTTGATGATATGCCAGCTATACAGAAATTTAAATATTCTTTCACCTGAACTTGAGCAGATGAAAAAATGTATGTTCAAATGGTACTTACCATAGACAAGCACGCTGACGGTCGTCAGCGATTTTAAGCTGAATGAGCGTCTCCTTTGAAGTAGCGTCAACTAGGGTTGATTTAGCCACATACTCAACACATTCGCTTGCACAGCCCCTTTTACAAGGGGCACATTCATACACCTCACAGATAATACTCAGAACAACAACTATGCCCAAGCCGGGAAGCTAACCCGAAACGCTCAGTTCAAGAGAGAAGTCGGAGAATAAAAAGTATTTTATTAAAGATTAAATATTTGAACAAGATATACACTCTATAACAAAAAAATCGATGCACCAAGAAGGATTTTTTCAATTGAGAGGAAAATTGGTGGACAGGAAGACAATGTACAGAATATTAAATGATTAAAATATTAGAACAATTGAATAATTTATTTCAGAGTTACAGTAACCGGTTCAATAAGGTGATGACTCACCTCTAGCCTGGATAAAAGCTGCCACACGACGTGGCATAGACCGATAAAGTTTCCGGATGGTCTCCTGAGGTATTTTCTGCCAAATTCGCGAACGAGGTCATCAACATTCCGTGGCAGATTCAACACCTCCCCATCATATCCAAGACATGCTCAATGGGAGAGAGATCTAGTGATCTAACAGGCCAAGGAATTGTTTGACAAGCTTGAAGATAGTTCATAACAGCAAGCTAAAAGTTTTAACAACCGTTGAAGAACTGTTCCGTATATACAACTGCTGGATACGCAGTTCCAATGTGCTGGAGATCAAACTATTCATTCATTGGACGCTAAAATGGAATTATTTGCATATCTCCTTAAAATACTCAGGCATACGAAATTTCAAAGCAATCGGATGATTGCTTCTTGATGCATCGATTTTTTTTTTGTTATAGAGAGTGTATAGACAAGGAGAGTGTGAGCTAATTTTAGGTGTTGCAAAATAAAATGACAGCGAGCAAATTAATATTTCAATGACATCACTCTCAAATATATATATATATATATATATATATATATCTATAAATTTGAGAGTGTGAAATTTCGTATGCCTGAGTATTTTAAGGAGATATGCAAATAATTC